>CABEEJ010010932.1:0-12546 GCA_901482245.1 Timema douglasi | reverse complement strand
TACAGTCTAGTAGTAATAAGTTTCACTGGTGGCAATATCCAGGCTTGTACAGTCTAGTAGTAATAAGTTTCACTGGTGGCAATATCTAGGCTTGTACAGTCTAGTAGTAATAAGTTTCACTGGTGGCAATATCCAGGCTTGTACAGTCTAGTAGTAATAAATTTCACTGGTGGCAATATCCAGGCTTGTACAGTCTAGTAGTAATAAGTTTCACTGGTGGCAATATCCAGGCTTGTACAGTCTAGTAGTAATAATTTTACTCGTCCTTTTGGCTCTTAAAGCCGCATATTATGTTATTGGCTTATGGTTGATAAAAAATAGTTAACTATTTTCATTCAACATTAATTAGGAGAAAAATGTTTGAAAGCTTTAATGTGTTTATTTTCCAGGTCATTTAATGGTTCTTGTCATTTCTGGCACAAAAGTTGCTTTTTGGTCAAATAAAGGACATTTCCTATCAAATTGCCCCACAATATGCTATTGGTACTGTAATACACACATACAATACCACTATTTTACAGTGCTAGGATAGTTCAGGGAACATGTTTTAAGTTGGAAAATATAAACTTTACTAATATAAGTTTATATTCCTTATTGTTTTTTACCCCTTTTTGTGCTGTGGGCTGATACGATCGACTTGTCCTTCTATCGTTAAAAGTGTCTGAGCCGATGTGATTGACCCTACAGATTTGCGCTTTTTCTTGTGTTTTCTGATATAGAATTAAAATTTCATATATCCATAGAAAAAAACCATTCCATTCCAGTATTTTTTACAAAGCTGGGACCATAAACCACTGTTTCCAAAAATTATAAAATAGTTGTATGTTTAGTATACAAAACCATAATAGGTCATTGTATTAAAAAGAGTTGAATAAAAGGAACCATTTCCATAGACTATCAGTAAATGCGTTACAAAAAGTAATTTTCGTGAATGTGCAAAATGTATTTGGTTAAAATTTAGTTTGATTTTTTAAATTTGAAATTGTTACTGAAATGTTTCCAGAAAAGGAAATGGTACAAATATAAATGTAATCTACAATCACCACCACAATACCACAATACCACAATACCACAATACAAATATAAATGTTATCTACACTCACCACCACAATACCACAATACCACTGGGAAAATTAATAACTCTCTAATAAAATATATATCTAAAAATAATTGTTTTTATATAAGGGTTTGTAAAGATTTGTTAGTTCAATTCAAATTTTAAATTATTCGACTTGATAACTTATATCAAAACAAACTGGGGTAAAAAATTAATAATTTTAGACTTTGGAAAGTTATATATGTGCCTAAAATATGTTAATATATTTCCAATAACAAATCGTTTGAGGTAAAGTAAAGGCTTAGTAATTGTTATTATATCGGGCAGAAAACAAGCTGAACTTTTCCCCCCAAAAATGGCCTTTATAAACTATTGATACAGCTTATAATCACCCCCTTGGGTAATATATAACAAATGTGTGAGTTTTGAGGACACCATCGCCAAAACACCTCAATTCTGGCAAGGTGGCACTAACAGGTTGAATAACTAGGGTCCAAAATTTGGTTATAATATAACCTAATATTTAACTAGGATATGATTCGATTCAAACCTGCCTTGCAGTTGTCTGTTTTCATACCATCACCGGCTATCTAACCTAGGGGAACATGACGAGGAAGGGGGTATTTCAAGTATGTGTGCAGTATTTTGCCAAATAGCCGTTCAGTGACGGTGAGGACTAGTTCCAATCCCTAGCGCTAGTGTTCACCTGGTTGTATTGTTGCAGGAACATCTCACTAAGGATAACCTGGCCCTGGAGTTTCTCATGGAAGTATTTGTAACCTGGAAGATGGAGAAGGGTCTGGCTAGTATGATGACCGCTTTGAAGAAGTCTGGCATCGAGGGCAGGTGAGTTCCATTACACTTAACATTAGATTTAAACTATCTAATGGTGACATGTTGAACAGTTTTCCTGTTTCCATTGGAGCGTTTTAAACCTCGGTCTGTTTTGATTCAAGGTTGATGGAGTTTGTGCCCTTGAATAAAAGGACGGAGGATAACTTTCGTTCAGCCTTTGAAGAGCGAGGTTTGGTTGACATTGTCAAACTTCACAAAGCACAGGTAAAAAAACAGAGTCTGCTTTTCTTGTGGGCCAAATTCTGAACACTTGATATAAAAAACTAGGCCTAGGGGGGGAGGGGTGGAATTTGGGAAATTAAAAGTTCGTGAAACTTGAGCAGGAATGGCCCGGGTTTTTTAGGGGAAAAATTAATATAAAAAAAGTTACAATTAAGTATAGTCTATCAATGTGACATTTGTATTTAATATTAATATTATTAACTAACCTATCTTCCTTAAAAAGACAAATAACCCGAAACCTCGGTCACTTTTATCATACAATTACCTGGTCAACCAAACTGAGCAACCCTTAAATAACACAGCCACACTACATGTAATTGATGGTAATATCTATCCTTAAATAACACCGCCACACTACATGTAATTGATGGTAATATCTATCCTTAAATAACACAGCCACACTACATGTAATTGATGGTAACATCTATCCTTAAATAACACAGCCACACTACATGTAGTTGATGGTAATATCTATCCTTAAATAACACAGCCACACTACATGTAGTTGATGGTAATATCTATCCTTAAATATATTTAAAGCAAGAAAACATAGGTTTTAACCCAAAATAATGCTGGAAAGGTTTTTTTTAAATAAAATTATGCAAAAAATACCTCTTTAACACTCTTAGCTGCTCGCATCAAGACAATTCTATTAAGTTAATGTTATTATTATTTGATATGGAATCCACTTCCCTTTGTATCATAAATAATATTAGTTAAATAAACTAATATGTTTGGAGTTCAAAAGCACTTTTTTGTGAGAGGTTTGATAGCGAAAATATTTGAGCTAATAGGGCACACTGGTTCATTTGAGAAATGGTTTTGGTATTCTCACGGACAAGAAAGTGGCTCATTTATTTTAACTACTTTATCATCAATTTATTTTTATTGTTTATTAGATGGAAATGCTAAGCTGAACTAAAATTATAAAGCTGAAAAATAAATATAAACCTAAAGTAGAAAATGATTTTGAAATATTTTCCTGTCTCATTCCTGTTAGAAATTATTTCCTGCTCAAAAATGTTCTTAAGTCAAAATGTCACTCCTGCGTGGTCCTAGCAAATATAAATGTATGCATGCTATTCTGATTATATATTTTTTAACTTAGGACTACGTTTGAATTTGTTTTATATGTTATTTTAAAAAATTGTTCGAGTTTTAAGCGGTATTGATCATGGTGGTATCAATTTAACCATACGTGAAGTATTTAATAAAGTATATGTGTGCATGCATATGTGTGTCCTGGAAAAGCTAAATGAGCTAAATGCCATTTTATTCAAAACACATTTCTTACATCTAAAGTATCTATGTGCCAACGCCAATTTATAGCTATTTGAGCTATGTGCCGTTCTCTATCTTGGTAGTTAATGTGGGTTGTATGTCCAGCACTACTGGAAGTAACCCATGTGACCTAAACAATGAAAGGAAAAAGTAAGGACTCGCGTGTTTCCAAAAAAGGGCAGATTGAGGTGTAATTACACCATAGAGAAGTAGCGGTTGCTTTTTCCTCCCAGAAATGTCAGTATTTCTTCTTCTCTGCCCGTGTACAGTCGTAATATTTGTTCAAAAAGTGTTTTCATTACCAAAACTAAGCCTCTGGAACATTTAGTGCCCTGGTCAGTTCACCTGTTACAATGTATGCGACACTAGTGATGGAATAACGTGTGTTTGACCTGAAGGCCCGGGGTCAACAATAGGATGTATATACACCCACATCTTTGCTTCAATTGGGGCAAGGGGGAAAGTGTCTAAAGCTGAGATGGAGGAAGATGTTTAAAAAATAAAGCCATCATCACTGCTCGACCTTCAAAACCCTTCAAAATTTTGGGCATGGCAGGAAAGTTTCTAGACTTTGAAAGAGCTAACTCGACTCTTATCACGCCAAACTACCTTCAAGGAATTAGATGAATGGAAAGAGTTTTGTTAGGAGTCGTGGAATATCAGTACAAAACATAGCCTCTACTAAGTTCCTTGGCTTTCCCTTAGTTAGCCTCTCCCAAAAACTATGAAAATGACGCCTTACATCAGAGAGGAAAATAAAGGTGTTTTTTTGCGGATGTTCTGTTACAGTAACAGACTGAAGTAAATATGGGTTGTATTTTGGATTAACAATCAATTTAGATCTTATTTCAAGGTTGATTTTTTAACTTTTAGAACTCTTTATTTTTAAAAGATTTAAAGAATAATGTAAATGTATTTTTTTCAAGACTCTTTTCAATATGAAAGTGATACATGTAATGTTCAATGAGTACACTTAGATGTTGACTTAGCTCCTTTGGTAAACAATTAAGCCTATTTTAAAGTCAAAAATCTATCCTAAATTAGACTTGGGATAGTTTTTTTAATATCTGAAAGAACTGATTTTGGCACTTAGCTCATCTAGCGTTTCCAGGCTACACATATATAGTTGTGCAGCAGCTACCAAACTAACAACACTTTATTTCACTACCTTGTTTGAAAACAATGGCACAAATTGAGAGTAAGATATCAAGACAGGGCTTCAAAATTTGCAACTAAAACACAGAAACCAAAATTATTGTAATTATTAGGGTACATGAGGTTCCTGTTTCAGCAAAGAGAGTAAAACACTGACTGGAAGTTATCTTTGACACATCAGTTCTGTTCATATTCTTGACTTCAATAAGAACTACTTCCAATTGATTATATTTTACACTCTTTGAAATCATCTTTTGTATTTTATTGACTTATCATTTTATTTTTACATCCAAATTATATTATATCAACCTTAACAATAAAAGTTTTTTTACTTGTTAGAATTACTCGGCCATGTGTGTTTTGCAGACCAGTTCACCGTACTTGTTAGAATTACTCGGCCATGTGTGTTTTTAGACCAGTTCACCGTACTTGTTAGAACTACTCGGCCATGTGTGTTTTGTAGACCAGTTCACCGTACTTGTTAGAACTACTCGGCCATGTGTGTTCTCTAGACCAGTTCACCGTACTTGTTAGAATTACTCGGCCATGTGTGTTCTGTAGACCAGTTCACCGTACTTGTTAGAACTACTCGGCCATGTGTGTTTTGTAGACCAGTTCACCGTACTTGTTAGAATTACTCGGCCATGTGTGTTTTGTAGACCAGTTCACCATACTTGTTAGAATTACTCGGCCATGTGTGTTTTGTAGACCAGTTCACCGTACTTGTTAGAATTACTCGGCCATGTGTGTTTTGTAGACCAGTTCACCGTACTTGTTAGAATTACTCGGCCATGTGTGTTTTGTAGACCAGTTCACCGTACTTGCTAGAAATTCTCGGCCATGTGTGTTTTGTAGACCAGTTCACCATACTTGTTAGAACTACTCGGCCATGTGTGTTTTGTAGACCAGTTCACCGTACTTGTTAGAGTTAGAATTACTTGGCCATGTGTGTTTTGTAGACCAGTTCACCGTACTTGTTAGATATTACTCGGCCATGTGTGTTTTGTAGACCAGTTCACCGTACTTGTTAGAATTACTCGGCCATGTGTGTTTTGTAGACCAGTTCACCACATTTGTTAGAACTACTCGGCCAAAGATGTTATTATCTTCTTTGAGTAATAGTTGCTGTATTATGGTTTGGTTTGGGGGCCAGCTTTAATTACAAGAAAGTAATCTTTATGTTATAATTTTGTAAATATAGGCTAGCCAAGAAGCAAAGAAAGATTTACAAATTCAGCTGGAAGACCAATTATCTGAAGGCCGCTCTACAAAGGACATTGTTACTGACTTGAAGGAGGTGGCCATAAAGAACGGAATACCAGAGCATGAAGTTGTTGCTTTGGTATGTAATCACACCCACTCACACTCGTTACAGATATAATGTGCAATAAGATAGTCACACCAACCACCGCTATGTTAGTAATCAAACAATCCTCCTTTATATTTTATTCATGGTCATTCCATGACATCATTTCAGCAAACAATTTGCTGGTCTGATTGACCAATTATTGCATAGTCGGTAAATTCATTGATTGTTTTTTTAAATTTGAAAGGATAGTTTATGGCTACTCATACTTGACAGCTTGCACATGAGACATAGAAAGACGAGATTAAAATCTTGAGGTCAACATTTTGTTAGCAACACCCAAGTACAAAATAAACTTGGCATTAGCTCACGACTACTGGACAGTTCCAATAATTATGTTGTCACTTATCACTTGTTTGTTATAAGGGGACGAACACAATATGGCCTTTACAAACACAGTTCACACTTTACACTGCTGCCAATGGACAAAGAGGCAATGGTTGCCTCTTATATGTTATACCTTTTACATGTTCCTATCTATGTGTCCTATCATTCTTTATCATTTTTAATTTTCTCCTCTTTTGTGTTTTTTGGTTCCCTATTTTAGGAAGTTGTGTTGAGTGTTTCACACTCCTCCCTGATGAGTTCCGATAGAATGAAACCTAGGTCGGGGGATTGGGCAGTGATGATGGATTTTCTTTGAGGCAACCATTACCTCCTTGTCCAGTGGCAGCAGTGTAAAGTGTGAACTGTGTTCTTCTTTTGATTGTAAAGGCCATATTGTGTTTGTCCATTTTACATGTTTTTATCCACCTTTCCTGTACCTTGTTCCAAATATAATACAATTGCCTCATAAAGCGAAAAGAGGTTTTTCTTGTAGAGATATGTTTGTTATAAGTATATTGTTTAAAAATGATAACTATAATAATTGTTGATTGTTTTCATCTTTTCCATGAACAGAAGCTAACATAATCTTATAGTCCAGTGAAATTAGCATTTGAGGTAGACATTCCAAATAAAAAGATGGGACCTTTTGGAATCACTTCTATTTGACGTCTTCAAAAATATACAGAAAAAAAATCCTGTTGCGGGTTTTCGGCCATTTTGGAAGGGAAGTCAGCCATCTTGAATTTAATGCATGCGTTCACTTTTTTCAGTGTAGTTCCAAAAGTATTTGTCATGGTTTACATTAGGAGCGGTCATCTGTGGACAGTCAACCTTACAGTTCAACCAAAAGCATCAGTCTACTCTTCTGACCTGATGAAGCTGTCTGTGACAGTGATAACTTCTCCTTAAAAATGTGTTTATGTTTTTTAGTGTTATATCTAAACAATTTCTACTCCAGTATCACCAAGGTAAGTGTGCTGGCTATCCTTCCTAATTTAAACCACGATTTAGCCTAGTGCTCTATACCACATAACAATTATAAAACAAGGTTATCAAAATGAATAATTGCATGATATCTTGGAAATGTTTAACAAGACAGTGTAGAAACACTGTACAGTGATGTGAGGTAAGGGATAGTGAAGGAAGCCAACCTGAAAGGATAGTTAGGTTAGGCCTAGATATGAACAAACACTTCTCTCCATGGCTTCTTAAACTTCTACACTTCTTCAAAACATCCACAATTGCACATTAGTTTAAATTTTCGGGAATATTACTTTTCATTAATGTCTCTTCATATGAAAAATCAATGTTTCCGAAAATTTAAAACAATGTGCAACTGGAAATTTGAAGAAGTGGGAAGTGTAAAAGTTTAGAAATAAAATAGAGAAGTTGTTTGTTCCTATCTAGTCCTAATCTAACTATCCTTTCAGGTTGAATTCCTTCACCATCAATCTACATTATGTAAAGTGTTTCTACAATGTCTTTATAACAAGTTTATACAATTGGCATTTTAATAAACTAATATTTCCCCAAAATACGCTTCAATAACTTAATTTACCTTATAAGAAAACAATCATAAACAAAGAAATTTGAAGTGTTTTGTATTTTGTTTATTATTCCTTAGTGTAATCGTGCATTATCACATCTTCGTTCCATTTCCATTCCTCTATTCGGAGTTGAACAATCGTATTGTATGGGCTCTCGTTAGACATTATCTTAGAGAGAAATTAACTTCAATTCAACTCCAAGCTCGAGGTGTGTGTTCCCATGTATGCACCTTGGTGTGGGTGGCTCCATTGAACCCAAGTTGATTACAAAGACGCCGCACTTTGTAATCAAAACGAATTGGCTTACCATGAATGTGTTGCTTAGCACCATGGGAACCATTGCTCCATCAAATTATAAATTTGGATCTCTGGTTTAGTAACAACCATAAGAGGACAAACTTTACCAAATTTGTGATAACTTAACACTTAATGGATTGACATACGTGTAAATACTTCAAAATATCTTCAAATGTATTTCTTGAGGCTGCTTCATTATGTGTATCACAATATATTCGATACAGCAGCCACTCAACCAGAGTATTCCTAAATAGCTTGATATTGTTTGCAGTTAACCTTGAATTTTATGTTGCCTTTCTGGAAACCATAGTTGTTTGATCAGTTGGCTATTAGTTGTGTAGTTCTGTTGCCCGGTTTGGTTCCGGTACAAAAGGAATGTCTAGGAGTACCAACTTCCATTCTCTGGTGTATTGTTGTGTTGTAAACGTTCTCCCCCCTAATTATACCGACCACACCTGTCTCTCGGAGGGGTTGAGATGATTGATCCTCACCATCACTGACTGGTTCTCAATCTTTGCCTCTAATATATTTTATCATCATAAAAAATTGAGATTATTTTATCTGAAAGCAAAAAATATAAAATTATTATCCATTCATTACTATAATATGTTACTATTTACAGTGTGAGAGTTGATTGATTAGTGTTTCATGAATGAATAATAATAAAGGTATAGGAAAAGTAATACAATAGTCTACAAATATAGTAACAATACACTTATGTTTTAATTGTTGACATGATGTCCTCGGTAAGCTGACTGTAAATTTCAACTCTTTTTCTAATAACTCTGTTTAGATCAAATAAATGCTGGCAACAGTTTAAACTATAGAAAAAAATAATAAGTTCACTGCCCCAATAATGGGCTGGTGGGAATGTAGATGTGTCGATAGTTGAAAGCTTTACACCGAGCTTGTTACCTGTAAGTGGGCACTCACCATTGCTCTCATATGTGGGCTGCGAAGACACTCCAACATAATACATACATAATTTTAAAGCTCGTAAAATATCCTAAACATTTTTTCCATATATTGTGCGTGAAACATTTTATGTTCCGTAAAAAAAAAAATTTTTTTACCAGTCATAATTTCTCATTAATCTTGATATTTTGAGAAAATGGTTGGTCGTAGCACAAAGTGAATATAACATATTTTATTCAAATAATGTAAAGGACAAAATAAATAATTCAAGAGACCACGACAGATACTTTTGGAAATACATTGAAAAAACTAAATGCATGCACTAAATCCAACATGGCTGACTTTCCTCCCAAAATGTCGGAAAACCCGCAACAGAACTTTTTGGGATTTCTCGGAGGTTATTGAGGACGTTAAATAGTGATTCCAAATGGTCCCATCTAGGTTTGTCCTCATTTCCACCTAATTGCACTATTATTAGCATTTCTTAGTAACCTAGTGCTAGTTTTGGATGAATTATTATAATTAGAGGGGTGACCTGGCGGTCTAAGGGTAAGGTGTCAGACTTCTGTGCTGGCGGCTGGGGTTCAATCCTCGGTCCCGGTACAGATTTATCTGATTGCCAAACCCTTCCTTCACCTCTGACAAGACATCTTGTGAATGTGGGGAATGCCAGGCCTCCACCGTGGTTCGGATCCCATGTTAAACTGTAGGTCCTTCATTTCATCTCACAATCACCCTACCATTACACATTAGCGTAAGTGCGTATAATCCGAACGGGTAGTAAGACGCGGTTCTAATAATAATAATATAATTAGAGGTGGGTCGAATCCGAATCCTAGCAAATTGTTTTAAATTTTAATGATTTACAAATAGACCTACAATATGCAATATAGGCCTAAACTGTGAATTAAGATTTATTTCAATAATGTTTTCAGTTTTAATCAACCCCAACAACCCCTTGCAAATAGTTGCCACATGATACTAAGTTTTTTACTGTGGTTAATATTTTATGTTTGTTAAAATAATTACCAAGACTTAAAGACAAGTATAAAAGAATAAGAAACAAACGTTATTTTGCATATTGCCTGGTTAATACTGTAAAAAAATAAACCCTTTATATGCAAGATGGGCATCAAATCCCAGGCCTAATATAACATTCTATAAATTGTGGTGATTATTATTTTTATGTTTCATATCTTTTCCAAATTTTTATTTTTGTACATTCTTCTATTTAGCTACACAGCCATTTTGTTGTATTTGACAACCAGCCCGCACTAGCGCTGTGTTTATTTCATGGTACTATCTTTCTCTGTAGTCCAGGGAAGTCCTGACAAAGAACTGGAAATACAGTCAACTCTCGATTCTACGACCTTTTACAGTTCTCTAGAAAAGGGTCGTTATTGGAATTTTAATCTATTTTGTTCCAACCTTGACCTTCATATGAAAAAATTGCATTTTTTTTAGACAAGTGAGAAAAAACCTACTTATTCCTTGAAGTCCATTATGGAGGCCTGCTTCTTCTTAGCTTTGAATAAGTCACTTTCACTAGCATGGTCTGGTAGCTCACAAAGTGCTGAAAAATGGCATTATATTGTCGACGAACTGTGTCATGCATTGTTGGCTGAACACCTGCTCTCGCCTGTATTTGTGTCATATTGTTATCGACATCATCTTCATGTTCAGGCTCTTGCTCAGATGAACGAGATGAAACTCCGTCATCACTGTCATTTATGTCACTCATATCCCTCGTGGATTCCCAATTTGAAATGATTTCATTCAACTCTTTTTCTGTGAGCATTCGTCTTTTGCGCGAAGATGCCATGATAAATACAACAATATAAAACTATAGTAGGATGTGGCAACTACCTTTATTTATAAATGTGTGAGTTTGCCTCCATAAATAAAACTAATATAAACTAAGGTATAAACATGAATGTTCATGTGCGGCCACTAACTTTATAAACAATGACACAGCAAAAAAACTGTCACAAATAAATCATGTGGAAACACAACTTCTAAAATAAACATCGATTTAAGCAAATATATAAACTAGTAAATGTCTAAAAATAGTTTCTTTAACATAACATAGATAGCAGCAGAGCATTTACATGGTTGAACGTTTATTAACGGCCATACTAATTTAGACAAACATGAAAATGTATATTTACGTGCATACTCCTAGGAAGCCATAACAAAATGAATGTAAATATACGTTCATACTCACAAAATGGTTAAACAAGTACATATGCTCTAGCAAAGCCTGAGAATATAGCCCAGTTTCATCCGCGTTTTAGAGGTCACACGGCAAGCATCCTGAACATATTTTCGGCCATTCATTTTGAATCCAATCGTGTGTTCTGGAAACATCTGCGTCTTTTTTGTCCACCCTGTACGCGTTTGTACCAGATGTTTTTTCCAACAATGGAACCAACCATTAGTAGCTTGGATATTTTGCGTTACCATTTTACCAGCCCTCTCTTCAGCTTTATTTTGCATTAACGGGCCATAACGCGAGCATCTTGTTGTCGAACATTACTAAACCAAAGTTTAAATGCTGATTCTACCTGAACGATTCCTTTTACCACATAAATTATCATTTTGTGATGAGGCCTTTTCAATAATGTCCCTGTCTTTTTTATGATTTCACAGTGGCTGGGAGGTTTTTAATTTTGTTGTATTTCTCTAAGATCGAAAGCGTATCCATTTTGCCATTTTGGTCACTTGTAAACTATGTACACTGTGCTAATTAACCACTCTTTATAAGGAAAAAACATTTATGTGTACGTATGGAGACATAACACTAACTACATGCCACACATGGAAGATGTGTTCTATAAACAAAGCGAAGGCACACGTAGGTCTGCTAAGAAACACTGAAATGACAGCAGACGTGCAACGAGAAGGTCATGTTTTTACATCGCAGTAGACGTGGTGGGGTCTTCTAATGGTTTACATTGATGACCCACTACCACAGACACATCATCCAGTCCCCAGCTGTGAAAGGGTAAACCCACATTTCACCAATGATACATTTTTCGGCCATGTCTGGAATAGAACCCAGGACCCTCAGCTCAGTAGACAGACTCGCTACCGATTGAGCTAATTGTGTTGAACCAAAAAAAAAGCTTAGTAATATTTCAATATGTGTTAAATGCGTACCCTCAATTTTAAGATAAAGCTTTTGAGCTAACACACATTACATATTAATTAAAAGTGCCCTTGAAATAGTAAGAGAAATAATATTATTTTTGGTAAGTAAATGTTTGGATGCACCATTGCTTGGAAAGCTAATCATGTGCTGATTACAACAATGTTAGTGTCTAATTATTTGTTTTTGAATATCATCATCCACTTCCAGCCCGTGTAAAATGCTTCCATTATTCTCCTCTGCTCCTACATTTGCTGTTATCTGCTCTTACATTTGCTGTTATCTGCTCTTACATTTGCTGTTATCTGCTCGTACATTTGCTGTTATCTGCTCGTACATTTGCTGTTATCTGCTCGTACATTTGCTGTTATCTGCT
>CABEEJ010010931.1:0-12546 GCA_901482245.1 Timema douglasi | reverse complement strand
ACCCCTACCACCGCGTCAACAAGCTATTAATTTCCCCGCCGCGCCCTGAAACATTGCGCCCTTTGGCATGAATATCTTACCTACTCGAATGGGAGATTGTATTGGCTGACTACTGAATCTCAATTTTATATATAGTCAATTTACTGATTTTTTAAATAATGTATTAGTTAATCATAAAATATTAAGAATGAAGTAAGTTCCAAATGTAAGATCTCCACACATGCACTACTTGTTTCAACAATTTTCTTTTTTTAAACACCCCGTCTTACTCTCCGTTCGGGTTACACACTTGTGTACTAATTGTACTAATAGTTGTAGGCATTAGAGTGGGTATATTTAAAGGAAGTGTACCCGCTTTGCGTGGAAGGAGAGTAATTTTTTTCATAAGCCACCCTCAGTACACCCGACCAGAGATTCGAACCTGGATCTTCCCGTCATAGGCAATCTAGTCTACTGTTAGAGTAGCGCTTTATACCATGCAGCCACCAACGTGAGTAGCAATTTGATTAATTTATTTTCTGTATCATATGTGACGAATAGTGTCTTCTTTGTATGCTTATCTCTAATTTCTAAATAAGTTACATTTAGAATTATATATATTCGAGATTCGGCTCACAACTAACTTTTAAAATATAGAATATACACTTTGTAGAGTAATAGAACTGTGACTATATTAATTATCATCATCATCATCATCATCATCAAATGTTTCCAGCCTGTGGCCGGGTCTATTTAGTAAAATATCTCCATCTCCCTCTGTGCTTCTACCATTATTCTTCCCGCACTCTTTATCCACCCTCCTCCTCACACGTGCACATTTGCTGCTATCTGTTCCTCCTCTCTCTTCTTTGGTCTCCCTTGTGGACTATATTGTATATGTATATATATACATATTAGCGAGGTTCGGCAGTCAGACAATCTCCCAATCTACCTATATAGTGCGACGGTCCTCAGAGCCTCAGTCACGCTCCCATTCGACCAGAGCTGCTTGTTTTTCGTATACTGGGAGCTTGGTCGACTCTCGAGACGGGACTATAGATAGGCCTACGGCTTCAAGTCCCCTTTCGTGAGAGTCTTTATATCCCCAACATTCTGTTTGAAACTGTCGGGTGCAAGCAAGCAACCTGTTTACTCGATCAACAGGTATCAATAGAGACGTGACCGGAATAAGCTAGAGGTGGTCTCCGGTAGACTTGCAGGACCTTGACAAGGGAGGGACACACTGACCAAACGTCTGAAACCGCGCCCGGTCAGCCGGCCAACTTGTCCGCCACCTGCGACAGCTAGGAGCGCTGGAAACTATTCTTTTAACGAGTGTTGGTTCCAATCCCTTGTGGAGGATAGCTTATACCCCTCAAGTTGTTCTTTACGATTTTTCATTTTTAATCAAAGTTTTAAAACAATTTTATTGGTCGGACAAAGAGGTGAACGTAAGAAAATGAATAAGTAGCACTTAATATTTCATGAAAAAACCCACATAGTTATTAATATCTGAACCATTTAAGCTTTTTTTTTAAATAATATATTAGTTGTTTTACACAAGAGTTTTTTTTAGCACCGTGTTTTAATAACCTACAGGCTATACGCTTATGTACGAACTACGCTAATGGTGTTAGGGATTAGGAAGGATATATTTAGAGGAAGTGTACCCGCCTTAGCGTGGAAGGATAGTGGAAAACCATACGCCCGACCGGTGGTCAGACAACCTAGAGTGTCAGTCTTGTAGACTGATTGCTAGTGACGTGAAGATCGAGGTTCGAATCTCTGTTAGGTACGCTGGAGGAGGTTTTCCACAGGTGACTTATCACTTTGGTTTTCCCATCCTCTCTCCAAGCTGATGAGGGTGTACTTCCTTTATACAACCTTACTTGTTCCTACCTCTTAAGGTTATCCGACAATAAAATTGTTATTGCACAATTTTAACAAGCTTTAGCTATAGAAAGTGATTCACTGATTTCAAATCATTACAGTCCACGAGTTATTTGGGGTCAAACTTGCTATTTTATGTTTTTTACGTACCATTGTTAAGGCAAAGTAATTAATGTATGGGGCTGAAATATAATATAGATTTAATATAGATATTCATATGAGGTGTACATAGTTAAATATTTATAATATGTTAAAGAACAATAATGTTTTATTTATAGTCAGTTTAAAAGTGGTAAAATTACATCATATTTAATCAAATATAAATACTGTACCTTTTTATATTCCAATAATTATAATTTATCTCATTTTGCAGTACATTTAACCGTGTCGTTATTTAGACTTAATTGATGTTTTTAACTTATGTGCTCAAATTAATAATAATAATAATATATATATATATATATATATATATATGAAAAGTCTATTTCATGAAATTTCTGGTTTTGACTGTACCGGTTGTAGAGACAACACCGACTAACAGAAAATAATATGCCCAGCCGTGGCAGAGTGTTAGATAATCTCAACTAAATGACACACCCAGTTAAAGCGAACGCCAACTCCCTGCTTGTCTGTGTTGCTGGAATAGGCTGAAATATTGCCACTTGCTATATTTTACAAGATAACCCCATCAATCCCCACATGTATTATTATTATTATTATTAGCACCGCGTCTTACTACCCGTTCGGGTTATACGCTCTTACGCTAATGTGTAATGGTAGGGTGATTNTACGCTCTTACGCTAATGTGTAATGGTAGGGTGATTGTGAGATGAAATGAAGGACCTAGAGTTTAACGTGGGATCCGAACCACGGTGGAGGCCTGGCATTCCCCACATTCACAAGATGTCTTGTCAGAGGTGAAGGAAGTGTTTTGGTATTCAGATAAATCTGTGCTGGGACTGAGGATTGAACCCCGGCCGCCAACATAGAAGTCTGACACCTTACCCCTAGACCGCCAAGTCACCCCCACATGTATTAAATTCCTTGCTAAGATGTTATATACTCACAAAATCTTTGTAATTATCATTTTCGAATAACTTTAAAGTGGAATGAATGGAAAGGAACGCCAGTTAAAATCAGTATCTATACAATTCCTATGATAAAACGCTTTTTTTTTTGACAAAATAAATAAAATATTGCTTCAGTATAAACATCTAGTACAACAATGTTTCTAAAGTTGGTAATAGTATCAACAATTCTTGGATATTTGTAATGGTCATAGGGGAAGTTGACGTTTTTAAACGAAGAGGAAAAGTCCTGCTAAAATTCCACGATAACCATCACGCATAAATATTTCCACTGAAGTAATATTTGCTTTACTTTGGTTTTAAAAAATTAGTTTAAAAAAAGACAATCTAAAGATAAGGACGTAAGCACGCGTTCCGCTCCTCCGCCCCACCTCAACTGTTACCATCAACATCCCTTGTGCTGAACTTGGTAATTAAAAATAATATATTACAGATTAATAATTTGTTGGGTGATTTGAACGCACAAGTAGGCGGGAACCTCAATGCGAGCCTCATCGGACGATACAGACGTTGGGGAGTTTGTTAAATGAGTTATTAGCATAACAAGGTTGGGTTTGTCTCTGCCAGTCCTCCGCCATGACGTCACGATCGCTTGTACCGGAGGAAAAATAACACGGCAGATTAACAAGACAGCTCTTAAATTAACCGAAGTCATGTTTTTTTTTCTTTCTATTTTTGTCCACGTGATGCAGCTGGTGAAGATAAGCATATAAATGGGGTATATGCTGTTAGATTTAAGGGGTATGTTAAATATTGCTTGTCTTCCCCCCCCTCACACATTTTATTGGAATTTTTTTGTTTTTTTAATCTTGATATTATAATACCCGCAATGAAATGTTAAGTTCGTCTAAGACTGGTTTGAAGGTGTCGGAGAGGTCGGAGTTAAAATCCCGTTCAGGTGGACTGTGGATGTTTATTCCTAAATAATTTTACACTCTTCCTACACGTAAGTTAGGATACATTTACTATAAAAGTGTACCTTCCTCAGCCCTACCCAATTAATGTTGTTAAAAGTGCATAGTTAGGACAGGTACTAAAACATGGGCCAAACAATGTCGTGATAAATCTTCACTCTTTGTTCTCGGCTGACACTTTATTTACAAATTTAATTTGTATCAAAAAGGAACTTTATTTATGGATTCCATTATTTCTGGGATATTTTTGGAATTAATAAAACGCACAAATATTTAAATTTATAGGCAAAGTTAATTGATTAAATTATTTATATGTTTTTTTTTTTAGATATTTAACGTGCCCTTTCTGAACCGACTAATTATATCAGCACACGACTTATAAACTAGCTTAAATCTAAAACAGACACAACCTACAGTTCTCTATTATAGATTTTTCGGCCGATCCGGGAGTCGAATCTGGGACCTTTACCTTAGTAGATAGACAAACTGAGCTAATGTTTAGACTCTTTCATTCGTTAAAAAAAAAAGGCAACATATTCTTTCCTTCCTCTAATTTTTATCCGCGAAAAACAATATTTTCTAATTAATTTTATAAATAAAACTAATATTGCACATTTTAACTCTTACATCAATCAGCTTCACCCCACCTTAAAATGAGGACTTTTGACAAATGGTGTCGGCTTGTTTGTGACTGAAGCAAATAAAACATTTAATGAGACCGAACATGTAAATGAACAGAGGAGTGGAGGTGACGCGCAACACACCGTTGTACTTCGCCTCCGACCAACACTTTCAACAGCCCGCGGGTGGCGGATCTATGAATATGTACGACATGGTTGTCACCTTACCTTGTGTATATTCGGCACTGGTGCGGGCCATCCTTTCAATAGACACGGCCCGGATTTTCATCAAATGTCATCCTTTTTTTTGTGTGTGTGTGTGTGTGTTTAACACAACGCTCATGAAAAAACTTTGTTCATGATCCGCTTGTTGTGGAACTGTATGTTATTATAGGTAATTTTTGAGTATTTTTTTAGGGACTTTTGAGTCATTTTATGGTATTCTTATTGAATAAGCATATTTTTTAATACTATCGATTTGTTGAACTGAGAAGATAATGCAGCAATGAACTTTGTTTGCTCTTTGCTTGTATGGTTGTAAAATACACATTCCTGGTGAGATTGCAACTAGGCTGGAGAAGGTTGTGTTGAGAAAGGATAGTTATTACTTCTACAGAAAATATTTTAAAAGCAATGTTATATTTAGCAGAATGCAAAAGGCTTTTAATTGAATTTTACATTTGTAAATTGCGTGTTTGATTTAGTTGTGTGCCTTTAATACATAATCACCCCGTCCCCTTACGGGGTAGGCAAGAAATTGTTCACATAGCTCAAAAAACAACTTCGTACTTGAGCGATCCTCATAAACTTTCTTCACACTTCTCTATCCTTGCATACTCCCTTCGCTTCAACAACATAAACACACCAGGTCATACATGCTTTTTTATTCTTAAAACTCTTAATATTTCTCTTTTTCACACATTGGTCTTCAACATTTAACCATTTCTTACAGGGCCTACCCCTTCTTTTTGATGCATACACTCTACCTTCATATATTTGCTTTGTCACTCGATCCACACTCATCCTCTCAACATGTCCAAACCGACGTAAAAAGACGCTAATTTCACATAACCTAGTGTATTCCCTTCCAAACCGTAATCCTTTAGCGTCCGTTCGTTACTGACTATTCACACAAGTTTTAGGTCATTTTATAGGTCTTTTTTCATAATTCTTAGGTCATCAAAATCCAGGACCTACTAATTACTATTAATGGTGCAATAGAGCGCCATGAACAATTTTAAGAGGAGCTAAAAGTAATTAGACCAAGAAATGAAATCAGAACGTGAGTTTAGCTTTATTCGTGAGCTAAGTTGGGATGGAATATAAGGTCAGAATTTTCGCAATTATTATTATTATTTGTATTTTTATTATAGCAATAAAATATTTTTATTTAATAAATTTATCTTCCGGAGCAATATTTGATTTATTTTGTCCAAAATTAAGATAATAATCTAACAAACACTTAAGAATGTTTAATTGATATTACCCTATTTAACGTGTACTTTCTAACCAATGTTTATATCAGCAATCAGCACATGACTTAGGAAATAAATAAATTTAGGACAGTACGCCAAATACTACAAATTCAGCCTCGCACTCAATGGAATGCAGGACAAACCTGAATATAAATATCTTCATCACCGTCCGGAATAGAACCAAGGTCCTCGAAGACAGGTAGCCATGCTGCTCAAGTTTGATTTGATTCTTAAACAATGTTCTCCTTTAACAAATAACTACTAGATCCAGTATGAACAAAAGTTATTTCAGACACTTGATTGACGATATTTATTTCCACACGACCTGAGGCTGAAAACTATAATGGTAACATTTATTTTTTCTCATAAAGATAAAGTACGTCAGATTTGAATGTTGAGTTATTATTTAAGTTAGCTATTTTTCTCGGAGTATGTTGACTGTTAAAAATTGATCGCAACAAGAAAGAAAGTTATTCCAATTATTGCTATTAAATTAATTTAGTGTCAACGTGAGTGTCGGTGATAATAATATTAATAGTAGTAAAGATAGCTTTCTAAACACAAGGTTTAACCAGAAATCGACGCATTCACTAAGTAAATGCAAATCCGCAGCGGTAACAAGCGGTCTAAGCCAAGACTCGCATTGCACTGGGTTTAATTAAGAGAAAGTGCATCCGCATTTGCGTGGAGGGAGACCGTCTAGTTTAACACGAGAGTAGCGCATCAGCCTAAAATGTATTACATTAACACTTGTATCTTCTTATAACTGGCTACCGTACTAAATACATATTTTTATAACTTCGACAAAGAGCCATACAAAATATTAGTTTAGAAATAAAAACTTTTTATATATAAATATGCGCATTAGCAAAACAGAAAATGACTTACATGACGTCATCAACAACACTTTTTTTTTGTCTGATCTGAAGAGAAGGCAACATTTTAGAAGCTGTTGTTTGTAAACCATTTTTAATTGAACTACAGACGCTACTTTCACAAAAAAGAAACATCCAAATGGTTATTTTAAAAAGTTAGTATTTCAATCATGTAAAAAATGCTTAAAGGAAATAAATAACCAATAACAAATTGTTTGTTGTGAACGTTTTGACTGCCAAGAGTGACAGCAGTTCAACACAATATGGTCTTACAGATCATATTGTTTGGCGAATGGATACTTGGTAGCTTTTACTAGCTTTCACTTACCTACACTCCTACCGTAGAGGGGGTATACCTGTCCAAGCCACCCGCATATTTTCCACTAATGGGGTAGGTAGAAGGGAGATCGGGAAACCATTTAGGGAAAACCACCCTCAGTACACTCGACCTAGTTTAAAACCCTCACTCGGCAATACAGTCTATTTTGGGCGTGGCACCTTATACCATGTGATCACGGTCTAATGATACCAACAATAAGAAAAGGCTAAACATCTCATACTCTCGCTACGAATTTTAATTAACTGACTTATAGAAGGATAAGCTAGTACACAATTACAAATTTTTTCTAGGACATAATCCATTCTAATAAGATCGGACATAACCCGTTTTAATAATATCAGACATAACCTGTTCTAATATGATCGGGAATAACCTGTTCTAATAAGATCGGACATAGCCTGTTTTACTAATATCAGACATAGCCTGTTCTAATATGATCGGGCATAGCCTGTTCTAATATGTTCGGACATAGCCTGTTTTAATAATATCAGACATAACCCGTTCTAATATGATCGAACATAGCCTGTTCTAATAAGATCTGACATAACCTGTTCTAATATGATCAGGCATAGCCTGTTCTAATAAGATCTGACATAACCTGTTCTAATATGTTCGGACATAGCCTGTTCTAATAAGATCTGACATAACCCGTTCTAATATGATCGAACATAGCCTGTTCTAATAAGATCTGACATAACCTGTTCTAATATGATCGGGCATAGCCTGTTCTAATAAGATCTGACATAACCTGTTCTAATACGATCGGACATAGCCTGTTCTAATAATATCAGACGTGATTTGGATGAGTGAATTAATGAAACATTACGTCGCACCAATCTTCAATGTTAAATTTCGATTTATATAATAAACTCATCATAAAGTTCAAAACATACATTTTCAATTTAGGTTGAATTTTAATTTTCAAACGTTCATATTCTAAATATCCAGCTCTAACGTCTATATATATCTACTAATATATAACATTAAAATATTCGTAAACCAAGTATAAACTACATTTAAGTCGTGGTAGAAAAGGAATTTTATCAAACACAAAAATATATTTTCCCGCCAAACATTGATTACATATTTTATTAGTGTTATTTTATAGGTATTGACGCTCTCTATCAAAAGTGACAGCTAGGTCACATGACTTGTATTGATATATTAAAGTACATTTAGTAACTTTTTAACTATCAGATTCGTATATATTATATTCTGTCATATGACATATTAATATATTAAAGTACATTTAGTAACTTTTAACTATCAGATTCGTATATATTATATTCTGTCATATGACATATTAATATATTAAAGTACATTTAGTAACTTTTTACTATCAGATTCGTATATATTATATCCGGCAGTGCCTCCCGGAATCAACCCGGATCGGCAATCAAAACGGTTTAAGGCGTCAATTTTTCAATAGACTGGATTGCCGGGGAAGGGGAAGTTAAGGGTAATGGGAGTAGTCTTTCACGTGTGATTTATCACTGTGGTTTTCCCATTCCTTCTCCACTCTAACGTGACTGTATTTCCTCTAAACAGACTTACTCACCTTCGCAACTCAAATTGATCCGTTAACATCCATGCTGCTAAACGCAATAGTAATTTTAAAAATCTTTCTAGGACTCTCCAAATCGGTGATCAATCTCTTAATCATGGTGTTGCACAAATTGGATACAAGTAATCTATAAGTGATCTATAAGTGATCTATAAGGGTGGTTCTAAGTATTAAGCACATCACTGAACCTCCAACTTATTAAATAAACACTTTATAAGAAGAAACGGAGATACAGAATTAAATGTTTTGCTATTTACATACTGTACAATCCTAGGTTAAGTTAGCTTGTAAGTCATTTGCTAATCTAATTTATTATTATTATTAGCACCGCGTCTTACTATCCGTTCGGGTTAAACGCACCTACGCTAATGTGTAGGGTGATTGTGATATGAAATGAAGGACCTACAGTTTAACGTGGAATCCGAACCACGGTGGAGGCCTGGCATTCCTCACATTCATTAAATCTGTGCCGGGACCGAGGATTGAACCCCGGCCACCAGCACAGAAGTCTGACACCTTACCCCTAGACCGCCAGGTCACCCGTAATCTAATTTAGTTTTGAGAAACTATAATTCGAATATCCTCTTGTCATTTGACCTTTCCATATAAAATAAATTTATGTATATTGGAAAAAATAATATTGTGAAGTATTTAAAGTAGTGTACTAAATTTGGAAGAGGGTTCAGGAAAGGTGGATAGAAAATATATATAAGAAATAAACACAATGTTGCTTTTATAATGAAAAGAAGAACACAGTTCACACTTTACATTGCTGCCACTGAACAAAGAGGTGATGGCTCCCTCTTGAAGAAAATCAATCGTTACCGCCCAATCCCCCAACCTAGGTTTCATTCTATCGGAACTCTTTAAAAGTAGTGTGTAATTTGGTAATTCGTCAGTATTTTATTTAAATAAAAACTTAATTAAAGGTTTTGTTTTATTTTCCCCTGGTGTCTAAGTACCCGTTTGAGCTTTACGCATGCATTAATTATGCTAATGGAACGAGGATGAGGAAGGTATAATTTTAGAGGAAGTGCACGCGCATTTGCCTGGAAATCGTTTAGGAAAAATCCTTCTCAATATACCTCAGCGGGATTTGAACCCAAACTTGCCATCACCGGCAAACCAGTTTCAAACTGGAGCGACGCGTTTAAGACCAAGTGACCAAAGATGCGGGTTTAATGTTATTAAAAGCACAACTTTGGGGGTCAATATGAGAAATCCATGAGCAATTCCCTCACAAGATTGTCTACTCGGCCTATCCAGCCAGTCTAGTTCCTACACAGCAGTGGCGTGCTACGAAGATTGCGAAGGAGGCTGTCAACTTGTGTTTGAAGGCGATAAGACCGTGTGTGGGACAGTGGCTGCTGGCCACTTCTCACAACTGGTATACTCTTACAGGTGTCATCTGATACAATGGACACCGTAGAGTCCCTTCGACCAGGAACTAATACAGTCTACAGAACCGGTGTCAGTCTAGCCTTGTTTGATTTGCCGGTAATAGAGAGGTTGAGGTTCGAATTCTGGCCGGGTGTATTGGGGATTTTTTTTCCCTTATTGGTTTACCTGGCGCATTTCCTTCTCCGCTCTACAGTATTCATTCCTATTATTCCAATTAGTGAAAACATGCGAACAATACGGGCGGGTAGTAAGGTGCGAAGCACCCACAATATGTTATACTTCCCCACCTCCTTTTCAATTTAATTTATTCAAGGCTTAATTCGACAGAAATTAGTTATAAATTATATTTTGTTTGTATTTCAAGTCATAGCGTCCAATAATCTACTAGTAGAAGACCTCGCTCCCGCCATGTTCTTATCGTTACAACAATCTTAATATTTCTCTTTGGATTTCAAGTTGAAATATCTCAAATAATTCCTCCTTGGATTTGAAGTTGGTATTTCTCCTTGGTGATCAAGTTAAACAGAAAACAAATATTAATACTATATTTGATAGTGCATTATAATTAAAGAGAGTAACCATTGATCACGTGGTTTAAGATGTCAATCTCGCAGTAGATATAAAATGTTGAAAAAAATACGCCCTAGTACTAGATAGGATGCTTAGAATTTAAAATTTAAATCACTTAAGATGAGTTACTAAACGAAAAACATGTTGCTCGGCTGCCATATTGAAATGGATGACCCGATTGAAAAACTAGGTAAGTTACAGGACACAATATAGAATAACGTTCGGCCTAGTTTCGTTAAAATTGGTCCATGCATTTGACAGCTATCACGAAACAAAGATCCGTTTATACAAATTTACAGACAGACGAAAGTTCAAATAGTCGAGTTAAAACAGAACCTTGCTACGCTCAATAAATATACACGAATAATTTTATTTTATTTTATTTCAAGCAATAGCTTCCAATAATCTATGAAATATCTGAAGATTGTACATCCTCTATCTTTGTAAATATCCTTGAGGATATTTCTTTTCCCTCCCCCCAACGTATCGCGCACATAAATAACGTTATAATTATGTCGTTAGGCCTGTTAAGGATGACTCCTCAACATGAGTGATTGGTAGTGCCGTGCAGTAAACTCTAAAGGGGGATCTGCCCGTAAAAGTCCTGCACACACTTTCCGCCGCAAATGACGTCATCATTCATAGTGTGCAAACATTTATCTAAATCCACGAGTTGGACCAAGCGGTGGCTCAATCACTGAAGTTTATAATATTATTTTTATGTTTACGAAAAACAGACGATTTAAAGTCAAATATTCAAAGGTAAGAGCTTTTTAGAAAAATACAGAATTTTTTTTTTGTGGTCAAAATTAAGAACATTTTAATATATCATTACATATGTTACTGTTTCCAGCCTTTGCCCTGGGTCACTTTTTTATTCAAGCCTAATATTTTCCACTACCGGCTTGCTAGGCCTGTCGTAACTTCATATGACTTACAATCTAACTTAATGCCGAGATTACGATCAACTTAACGTTCACGTAAGATTAACTTAACGTAACTTAACGTAAAGGTTCTCCTCGTGTTTTTAAATGGACGCGACCACCATGCAGTTAACTTAATGTTCACTTGGAAGTCCACTTAACTTAATATATTTCCTGGGAGGTCTTTCACCTTAAGTGAACGTTACATGAATGGTATCATGTGATCTATTCAGCCAATCACTATGCGAGTGACGTCTACTGGGATATTTAGTAACGCATTTGTTGGTTTTATTACCAAGGTCTACTTCTTAGCTTCATTTTAGTGATCGGACACTGAAAAAAATTAAATTAAAATATTAAAAATAAATTTATCAAAAAAGTTTGATGATAAATTTTTATTATATCAAGATAAAACATTAAACATTCATAAATCATCCCTTTACAAATAATACAAATCACAGATCAAAATACATAAGCTAGAATGCAATTGTTTGTCTCAAGTTGTTACGTTAAGTTACGTGAATCGTGACCATACATCCGTTTCCTTATGTTAAGTGAACCTTAAGTGAACTCTACGTTAAATTAAAGTTAAGTTGATCAAGACTTCGGCGTAAGACTAGGACAGGCACAACATCCAGTCCCCGCCCCTAAGGCTAAACCCACATTTCACCAATGATACATTTTTCAGTCATGCCAGGAATCGAACCCGGGACCCTTAGCTCAGTAGACAGACACGCTACTGACTAAGATAATATGTCGTATATTTTGTTTAACATATTATTAGTATTATTTAATAGCTATTGTTAATATCGACCAAGGTAACCTGGTGGTCTAGGGGTAAGGTGTCAGACTTCTGTGCTGGCGGCCGGGGTTCAATCCTAGGTCCCGGCACAGATTTATCTGATTA
>CABEEJ010010930.1:0-12548 GCA_901482245.1 Timema douglasi | reverse complement strand
TGGTCCTTCACTTCTGAGTGTCTGGTTAGAGTACTGAGTGAAAGTGGAAAGTACTGGTCCTTCACTTCTGAGTGTCTGGTTAGAGTGCTGAGTGAAAGTGGAAAGTACTGGTCCTTCACTTCTGAGTGTCTGGTTAGGTTTTTGAGTGAGAGATGATTGGTTAATAATTCACTTAAATCAAGCGGAACATCTAATTAATAAGAAGTTTTTTTACTATCTGAAAATGCAATTAAATATTAAATAAATCTCACACTATGCTGAATACTGATTTAAAGTATTGCTACTGCCATAAATTTAATATAATCTCACAAAATATTAAAATAAATTTCAGGAAAAACAAACTTGTAATACTTTGATAACCAAACAAAGAACATATTTGGCTATTAATTTGAGTTCTTTAATCTACTCCATAACATACTATTTCATATAAAATTAATGTTTTAAAGCAGTGGTCCCCAACCTGGGGTACGGGCCAGGACGTTTCGGGGATATATGAAAATATCCCTCAAGTGTCCTGGTTCGTACCCCAGTCACATTTGCCAGCAGTGTTAGATATAAGATCGGTCAGAAGCTATAAAATTAACTCAACGATATGGTGAAGGACAGTTTGGGGTTTCTTCTATATTTTACTTTGAGAAAATGATCAATTTCAAACATAGTTTTATAATTAGGCCTTTAAATTAAATCTGTTAGTCTTATTTTAACTTTTGCTTTTTTGAATGTAAAAATATATATCACTTTATTATTACATTGTTTTTAATCCCATTGCTAGACCGTTTAGTTTTAGTCGCAGCAAATAAATTAGAAGTAACTACTACTGTGGTAATTAAACATTTTGCTAAAATTAAGGGCACAAGTTAAGGAAATGGACTTCCAATGGTCGTGCAAGTGATAAAAGGTTGGGAACCGCTGTTTAAGAGTCGGTACCTAGGGATCTGACACCTTAGCTCAGTCGGTACCATGTCTGTACTGAGCTAAGGGTTCTGGTTTCAAATCTCAGTAGGGCCGAAAATTTGTTATTGGTGAAATGTGGGTTTACCCTTTCATATAAATAAATTAACAGCTGGGGACTGGATGTTGTGCTTGTCCTGGTCTAAAGTTAGACTACAAGGCCTAGCCAGCCAGTAGTGGATAATATATGGCTTGAATGAAAACTGACCCATGCTGGAAACAGTAATGGACAGAAAAAAAAAAGTAGGTACCTAAATAATTTTACTATCAAGATTTGGTACATACAAGTTATTATCATTGTTTAAGTGGGGTTTGATATATTTACTAATCATTTAACAATGATTACACTCACATTATGTTAATTGTTTGAATCTTCAAAATACTAATAATTTTAAACAAGGGGAGTTTGGCTGAAAAATGACAGCCTACTCGGACATGAGAATCGAACCTGGGACCTCTAGCTTTGTGGGTCATCCTGGACTGCTCAAACTAAGCTGGTGTGTATGTTATCCAAATGTATTAGGTCTGCGGTAACATAGTTCACCTTGCACTACCAATCTTCTTTTCCCATGTGTAGCTTTAAATCATATTTCTAGACAAAAAATGATGTATTTCCTTAAAATTTACTGGAGCTCCGCAATCTCGAGTCGTTTAGTTCCAAATCAAGCTTGAATTAGCTTTTCATAAATCTCCTGAGTATCTTTTATTCATCTGAGGAATTTAACGTGCAATTTCTGAACCGACTGATTATGTCAGCACACAGAGTTTCTAAGAGCAAGAGCACCTACCATTTATGCCAGGAAAGGTATTTCCACATACATTTCAGGTTTCTTTTACATTGACATGGGACCAACAGCTTCACGTTCCCTCCAAAGTAAGTTGCGCTACGGATTTATATTGCTCAATAAAAATCCCTCAACCTCGTTTGGGTTTGAACCCACAAGCATCAGGTCACGAGGCGGCCATTGTCACTTTCTACCCCAAAACCACCGAGGTTGACCTCCCAGGTATCAAGTCGAGCTGAGCTTATATTGTTTAAGTATGCACATTTAAAACTTAAATGACTCTTTGATTGAACTGAAGGGTGAATGGAGATCCACTCTATAAACTGTGACAGGATTTAAAACATATTTTTAGTGATATCTTATTTTTGTGATCGCTTAAAACGAGGCGGATTACATTATAAAGTGACTCAAAATGGTTTCTTATCCATCAAGTAAGGAACAAGAACATGAACATGAACAAGTTAGTTTCAAAAGAAAGGAATTTGTTCTAGAACTTAAATTTATTTAGTTGCTTGACTGTGAATTGGAACTAAAGTATAATCATTATAAAAGGATGATAGTTGTAGAAAATAATTTTTAATGCTAACATCTACAAAATGCAAGATTATTATGGGCGACCGCACATGATAGACAGGCGGTGACAGATTCAAATGGGGCTCCACACATGACCCACTAAAAATACGGACCTAGGAAAAAGATGGAAGATGTTCTATTTTTCAACCAACTTCACACAAACCTGATCGTTGGTTACCTGTTGGTGGTGGAGTGGGAATCTCGTATTCAAGTGTGAACATACACATGAATTACAAATAAATCCTATTGATATTTTAGTGGTAGTGTATGAGATGCAGGAAAATCCATGGGTGGTTGTAAACTGTTAGTTTTGAGAGCCCAATATACTCACATATGTCTTCTTTCTTTATTTCCCCAACCAAAACGTTGAAAGAGTCAATAGACATTCGATGGTAATTGAAGAAAATTCTCTAGGTAGGAAAATACATCCTTAAACAAAATATGAAACCTACCTTTCAATAACTTTTGACTGTTTATAGGATGAACTCAATACTTTATATATATACCGTATTTTTGCAATTTCTGATCAATATCGCCGAACATCTCAATCTTTGGAAATGCACCAATACTGAATCTTCCAAGGCACGCATCCGAACCCGAGCACAACCACCGACAATCAGACGGTGGTCAGTTGCGTGTACGGCTGCTAGTGGTCGGTCTCAAGACGTCTGACAAACTGTAGATTGTGTGCAGTGTCCTGCCACCGACTGTACTACTAAATTGTCTGTCGCAATGTGTTTTATGCAGTTGTCCTGTTAATCTATTATAATTTATATCATCTGTAGAAAGGAACAGTTGAAGAACATTTTAGTTTATGTATGAGTCTATTAAAATATATACATACCTTTTATAACTTCAAAGATAGTTACAGATTTGAAGGGACCTAAATGAGTGGCATGTAATGTAGATCCATAGATCGATCTCTTCAATTCATATCTATCTTGAATATGAAGAAACAATCCTATCTGTTTTAGAATTATTACTACAGTACTTTATTTTGTGCCTCAGATGATTTCAACATTCTTGAGCAAGAAAGTGCATGGTTTGAGCGAATCGTTTTTAAACTGTGGCCTCTTTTTGAAGCCACAATGGCTGTCCTTAAAGAAGCAGATCCTATCGCATCGCAACAGTTTTGGAATCTGTGCAAGTGGACCAATAAGGAACAAGAGATCAAGGAGCAATACAGTGTGTTACTCGGTGGTAGCCCAACGGCAGTGCTCGAGGCAATGCTATTTCTCACAGCTCTAATTGAGCACTCCCTCGGAAAGGTACAGGACTCACTATATCATATATACTAGTTGTATACAAATTGTTAAGAAAAACTAAGGTTTGGTTAAATTGTGATGTCAGTGATTCTCTTTTTAAAGTAAATGTTGAATACCTATTTTTAGTTTATTTCTTATTCACTGAAGTAATTTAAAGTTTTGAGAAACATCTACTTTGATTTGCAGATTTAAATTTAAAACTAAGTAGTTAAATCGAGAATATAAGAAGTGGAATAGTCTTTGTTCTTGTTTAATGACTAGTGGGCTGATTTATAGGAACTAGAAATTAAAAAAGGCCAGACAAATAGGCACTAAAAAGAACCAAATTAGGCACATAAATAGGCATTATAAAGTAAAAAAGCTACCAAATTACTCAATAAAAACTCTTTATATACATTCTTATATTCCAGCATACACTTTCCATGAATACAAAATAACTACTATTAGAGTTAATTACCAAATATTTCAAGATTTTCAGTTGTAAATGTAGGGCTCTTGTCTAACGAAATGTTTTCATACTGCGAGAAACATCTCTTGACTTCACATGAAGTAATCGGGCAAAATTTCAGACACGATAGCTCAACTGAGTCTGGGAGGGATGTAGTTTGTCCTAAGATGTTCGCCACACTTGCCATCACTTTCCACCCAGAATTTTGTAGCGATACTTGGTTTAGTTTGTCGATGATGGCTGTGCTAACTGATCCAGAAGCCTGCTTCAGGTTTCCCTCGATTCTATGAATTATGCCCTCAGCTTTCACACGAAGCAAGTCCCTCGACTCTAAAAATATGATTGCTCCAGGAAGGTTCCCAAAATTTCTTTTTACATACCAGATCCGCACAAACACTTGAGCAGGAGATAGCAGCATTTGCTTCTTTGGTGCCAACAGCTTGTTTCTTGTCAAATGTTTGGATTACATACTAACTAGCAAAACAAACTTCATTCTTTTATTATATTGTGTTCTACAAGAATAAAACATTTACACTTCATCAATAATGCAGGCGATAAGCAATTACTGCAATTTTAATTTTTGGACACATCTAAAACAGTGTATTGTATGTTGCATAACTTTTGAATGTCTCCCTGGACATCTGCGCATTACACTGCAGCATGAAGCCATACACCCCAACGCGTTAACACTGGCTGAGGTACAAGAGTAGGCTTGAAATGTGAAAAATCGTGACGGGGCCTTCAAAAATACTTTGCAGAAATAATTGTACTAACATTTATAAAACACTATCTAGTATCCTCAGCTACTATATGAACAGCATACGCCAGACAAGTCACTTGCACTAACTTTTAATATTGTAGCTGCTTTTAACATGTATGGCACAATGTCTGTCAGGAATTCCTAAAACAATTACATTGTTGTTTTCTGATAGCCACAGAATACCTAAAATAAACAAATAATCTTATTTATAGTTGGCATTTTCACGAGGTGTGGCTACTAAATAATCGGACACATTTTTTGTTTGCCACCTACCTGATTTCTTGGCAACAACCAGCAGGGTCAGATATTTATCTATGTTCTTTTATCCCCATACCTCTAAATTTCAAGGTCGTGTGACTGATAGTTCAGCCATGGCCTTGTTATCCCTTCCAGCGGCTTCGAAGGTAACTGGTCGATATCACGACGACGGTGACGTTGTGTTCCAACCCGTGTGGGTAGGGGTAGGAAAATGGTCGGCGAGATTGTTCCGGCAACGCGAGTTGCGGTGGTAGGTAGGATAGAGTCCCGGCAACGCGAGTCGCGGTGGGAGGTAGGATAGAGTCCCGGCAACGCGAGTCGCGGTGGGAGGTAGGATAGAGTCCCGGCAACATGAGTCACGTTGGTAGGTAGGATAGAGTCCCGGCAACGTGAGTCACGGTGGGAGGTAGGATAGAGTCCCGGCAACGTGAGTCACAGTGGGAGTTAGGATAGAGTCCCGGCAACGCGAGTCGCGGTGGGAGGTAGGATAGAGTCTCGGCAACATGAGTTGTGGGAGGTAGGATAGAGTCCCGGCAACGCGAGTCGTTGGTGGGAGGTAGGATAGAGTCCCGGCAACATGAGTCACAGTAGTAGGTAGGATACAGTCCCGGCAACGCGAGTCACAGTAGTAGGTTGGATACAGTCCCGGCAATGCGAGTCGCGGTGGGAGCTAGGATAGAGTCCTGGCAACATGAGTCGTGGTCGGAGGCTAGATAGAGTCCTGACAACGTGAGTCGCGGTGGGAGATTGGATAGAGTCCCGGCAACGTGAGTCACGGTGGGAGGTAGGATAGAGTCCCGGCAACGCGAGTCACGGTGGGAGGTAGGATAGAGTCCCGGCAACATGAGTCACGTTGGTAGGTAGGATAGAGTCCCAGCAACGTGAGTCGTGGTGGGAGGCTAGATAGAGTCCCGGCAACGTGAGTCACGGTGGGAGGTAGGATAGAGTCCCGACAACGTGAGTCGCGGTGGGAGGTTGGATAGAGTCCCGGCAACGTGAGTCACGGTGGGAGGAAGGATAGAGTCCCGGCAACGTGAGTCACAGTGGGAGTTAGGATAGAATCCCGGCAACGCGAGTCGCGGTGGGAGGTAGGATAGAGTCCTGGCCACGTGAGCCGGAGTGGGAGGTAGGATAGAGTCCTGGCAACGCGAGTCGCAGTGGGAGGTAGGATAGAGTCCTGGCAACGTGAGTCTCAGTGGTAGGTAGGATAGAGTCCTGGCAACGTGAGTCACAGTGGGAGTTAGGATATAGTCCCGGCAACGCGAGTCACGGTGGGAGGTAGGATAGAGTCCTGGCAACGTGAGTCGCAGTGGGAGGTAGGATAGAGTCCCGGCAACGTGAGTCGCGGTGGGAGGTAGGATAGAGTCCCGGCAACGTGAGTCGTGGTGGGAGGTAGGATAGAGTCCCGGCAACGTGAGTCGCGGTGGGAGGTAGGATAGAGTCCCGGCAACGTGAGTCGTGGTGGGAGGTAGGATAGAGTCCCGGCAACGTGAGTCGCGGTGGGAGGTAGGATAGAGTCCCGGCAACGTGAGTCGTGGTGGGAGGTAGGATAGAGTCCCGGCAACGTGAGTCGCGGTGGGAGGTAGGATAGAGTCCCGGCAACGTGAGTCGTGGTGGGAGGTAGGATAGAGTCCCGGCAACGTGAGTCGCGGTGGGAGGTAGGATAGAGTCCCGGCAACGTGAGTCGTGGTGGGAGGTAGGATAGAGTCCCGGCAACGTGAGTCGCGGTGGGAGGTAGGATAGAGTCCCGGCAACGTGAGTCGTGGTGGGAGGTAGGATAGAGTCCCGGCAACGTGAGTCGCGGTGGGAGGTAGGATAGAGTCCCGGCAACGTGAGTCGTGGTGGGAGGTAGGATAGAGTCCTGGCAACGCGAGTCGCAGTGGGAGGTAGGATAGAGTCCCGGCAACGCGAGTCGCGGTGGGAGGTAGGATAGAGTCCTGGCAACATGAGTTGCGGTGGGAGGTAGGATAGAGTCCTGGCAACGTGAGTCGTAGTGGGAGGTAGGATATAGTCCTGGCAACGTGAGTCGCGGTGGGATGTACAAGATGACGGCATAAGGAGAGGGAGTTCAGACAAAATTGCTCTTTACAAAACACCATTTATTAGCTCTTTCAAACAGTGCACCCGGTTTGGGTAGCCACTCTCTGACTGGCCTCTGACAGAGAAACCACCGTGCTAAATACCCTCCACTGCTGCCTGGCCTTGTCCATTGGGAGAAAAGGGAGCTTTCCATTGGCGCGAAAAAACGTGAGCGATAGTGGCAGCCAAACAAGACAATAGCAATCGGAGTTCTCATGGGCGCTGAATACAGTGGGAACTCGTCATGGACGGCTCAGAGAATATGGATTGTGGAGCGGACAAGACAGTAGAGAGGGTGATTTGCGTTGCCTGTGCAAGTGTGCAAGTGCGGAGGAAAGATACAAGGGCCGACTGAACACTGAGGCAAAACACCCTTTATTCGAAGTGGATCGTGTACCTGAGCTCCGTCAGAATTATGTTGAGTGTAAAAGTTGAGCAGCATGTCAACGTGAAGTTTTTTGTACAACTTGGGGAATCCGCTACAGAAACATAGCATTTTTTTAAGGAAGTTTATGGTTATCAGTTCTTATCTCATACTCAAGTGTTTGATTGGTTTAAAAAGTTTAAGGAGGTGAGGAAAGAAATTGAACATGATCCGCGCCTCGGTCATCCTTGCACATCAAAAACATATGTTAATATTGGTAAAGGGAGTGAGATTGTTTGAAAAAATCGACGCAACAGGACAACGCACCAACACATAAAGTGCTGTCCATCCAGAGGTTTTTGGCGAAGCACAAGATTCCGGTGTTGGGACATCCACCTTACTCACCTGATCTAGCCCCGGGTTACCAAAGATCAAGTCTGCACTGAAAGGAACCCGTTTCGAGTCTGTTGACGCTGTGAAGGAAAAAGCGACGGAGCTCATGAACAGCCTTTCAGAAAAGGACCTGAAACATTGCTTCCAACAGTGGAAGATTCGTGTGGTGAGGTGTAGGGACTACATTGAAGGTGATAAAATGCCCATTGAGTAATTTTGTGAATACAAGTTTTTAGTGCATCAGTGTGGTTATTTAATAGCCAAACCTTGTATGCCTAAGCAAAGCATCACAAACAGCTATGGCAATTGTCGAACTGTTATTTGCTTCTTGCGGCTTTGGAACAGCCAAGTGAGGTTTTCCAGGACCCGGAGAGTCCAGTTTTCTAACCACAACATTTGCAACCTATCTGCCACAGTGGTCAGTAATTTCAACAGTAGCTCCTATATCATATCAGATCTTATCAACAGTCTTAAACAAAATAAAAAGAATGTGTATCTAAATAGTTAAAAATCAATAGTGCCCAATAACCTTGCACAGAAGAAAATACAAATTATTTAAAATGGTTTTCAGATTTGTTTCTAACAAATCATAGTTATTTTGTCGTGTTCAGTAGATGTTTTTGATTTGGAACCAAGTTATCTATTTTCCATGATTGATGTTTGGTTAAACAGATTGTCATATTTTTAATAAACTGTTTCATCATTAAGAATATAATTGAAATGAATTAAACATGGTTGAAGCTCAAATAAGTCAATTTATACATTAAAAATGTATGACAGTTAATTTATTTAATATGTCAGGAAAGAAAAACTGCATTTGAAAAAACTTATGGATAAATAATTTGAATGCAAGTAGTGTTTCCTCATATTTGATTTGATTGGTATCTACATTTTAATATATTGGTTGAGAAAAACATTGAAATTTGGATTCTCCAGCTTTTTCCAAGGAATACTTGCATTTACCATCGCAGAGCATATGTCAGTGGAAATACGCTATTGAGTTTTATTGGCATTGTTAACTTGAGGAAAAAATGGTTGAGATTTGCTTTCCTTTCTGGAATTCTTCATATGTATTGCAGTATTTTTGTTTTGTTCTAAGGGATACTTCTTCTTGTTAAACATTATGAGGAAATTTTCATCTCTGAATCAATGTGCATTCTACAAATTAACAAAGTATCACTTAACAAGAGAACTAAGGTAAAAATATATTATTAGTGAACTTCTTATGTAATGCTTTGGTGCATATCTCCACTTTGTCATCAAATTATTTCAATAGGAAATTCAACTTTGTTTGGACGATAGCAAAGAATCGTGGCTCATTTTTTAATAGCAGTCAAAACATGAGTAAAAACCTTGTGTTTTAAAATGAACAATTTTATTTACGTTATTGAACCAGTAACTTAGCTCTTAGGAACATGCTTGACAAAAAAATATTCTGCCATATGCTATGAAATTCGTATCACCACCAATCCACAGTTTAAATAATAATATACTTTTAAACAATTTTACCTTTTACTCTTACTATATATTTCAATAAAATACAATGATGCTCTGGTCTCTACAATGCAAAGAAATATCAATAAACATTTATGCACAGCTAACAAACAGCTATATTACAAACTATCCCACCATTGAATGAACTGACGCTACTGTGCGTCGCCATTCTCTGATGTCTGAACCTATCAGACTGCCGGATCGACAGGATGTTGCTACCTATCACGAGCATCCCCGTGGTGAGACCATCAGCTTGAGGAGGGAGGTAGGCACCAAGTGAGCCAGCAGAGGGAGGCAGAGTGAAAATTTGAGAACATACTTATTGGACTTACATCGTATTTGTACGTAAGGGATTTCCAAGAGAGTTTCTCAGTGTTTAGAAAAAAAAAAGAAGAGAGGTAGAGAGAGAAAGATAGAAAAAATACATTTTTTTAGATAATGTTTTGCACAATAAGAGACTGTAAAATTATCACATTGTCTTTGTGATCATCTATAATAAACTTATACCTTCCTAAAAAGCCTACTCTTCAAAACTTAGGAGTAAATACATTTGGAGCAAAATCCACCCCCTAATGATGACAAATACACTAATTTCATTTACTATATCTGTAGTGCAAGTCATAATCTGACTTGATTCCTAAAATCAACGCCACTTTTTATCCAGGTCTGTTATGGCAATTTCATAACCATATAAATAACTACTGAACCTCTCCTACAAACCTTGAATACAAGGATTAATTACTAGCCATCCAAAAGGGCGAGGGAAAACCTACTGATATCACAAAATGATACATGTGTATATTAACTTTTTACATTGTTGTGACCTTGTGGAAAGAGGAAGTATTATGATTGTCACAAAAAATCAAATTCAACATTTTAATGGATGTACGAGCCTGTATGTCTGTATCTTGGTCTTGAGCCAAAACCATTTTACTGATCAGGCTAAAACTTGGTAGCTATCTAGGGTGTTTCATAAATGTTCCTCAGAGGTTTATTTGGAGCTAGATATCCAACCATAAAATTAAGTTTATTTCCTTTAGAGAGAAAAGGGGATAAATCAATCTTCCCAAAATTGGGTCTAACAATTTTGATTAATATTTGTTTTCATGCATTTTTTAATGTTACAAACAAAATGGGGCATCTCATTTTTCCAGGAAAATGACTTAAGAGGAACTTGACATCAGCAGATGTCTACAATTAGGATCATATTTCCACAACTCTTGGAGATAAGAAATGACCAATCATTGAAAGTTTGGTGGACTATTAAAAATAAAAACTTTTTACAACATATATTTCTATAAATCCAATAGTTTCTGATCTATAATCAATTTTTTTTTTTCAAATTGAGAGTTGATTGTTACTCTTTGGTGAACAGTGATATTCCTTTTTACTCAATATGTTTCTGTAACAGTGTATATTATTTTGTCTGTACACACTGTTGTAATGTTATACTCTTTTTTTCCATTATATTTCTGCAACAATGTATATTATTTATTTTCACCTACCTTACAAGTCTTATAAGTTAAATTTCTTCATTTCTCGCCAAAGAAGTGAGGCGGTATGTGCAATGCAACATATCGTTTATTTAATTCTTGGTGTTCTAAACTCGCCTGCTGAATTCATTCATTATCTTCCTGTCACCGTGTGTTTTTTGTATGTCTAGTTTTTGGTCCAGTTGATGTGCTGCTTACAAATATAATCTAAATATTAGTTGTCAAATGACAGCAAGACACAGAAGTTGATCATAGAAATGTTGCCTCGAGTGTCAACGCTCTTGCCATTTATTCCTGATTTGTCTTATACCCTATGTCATAAACTTCTAATTATTTTAATATAGAATCTATGAGAGCGGCAGATACTCATTGCTATCAGCAACACAAACCTCATGGTCAGCTTTTTGTGCTACAACATTTTGTAAATTGTTAATACAGGGTTTGTCTTATCTTAGTTTTGTTTTTTTATGTGATCAAGTATATCTCTATCTCATCTCGCTGCCCTAAAATAATATTGTATTATTTTTGCAGATCTTTCTCTTGCGCGGTGAAACTGTTCCATCACTTCTGCGTGATCTTCTTGCTACTCAGGAACTCAAGGATATACTTGGCAGCACCCAAGTAAGTTGATGTTAACAGATGCTTGTACTTGGTATCAGAGCAGCATTGACTAACCACGTGCCACTATTTGTGCTATAGAATCTTTGGTATGCCACCCCACATCAAGTCTCTGACCTAATCTTACCTTAGTACTATCACCAACTTTTGGAAAATACAACCAAAAGTGATTAAGCATATTTAAAAATTAGTAGTGATATATACATTTTATTCTTGATTGGATTAGGAGTTTTGTATTATTTCAGTTTATTTCAGATATCAGAACCAGTCATAATGAAAACAAAGTAAAACCTTGTTGTGGTCAGTGGATTGCCAGTTCATGAGGATGGGGTACACACACATTTATTAATCATGAGAGTTGAACTATTCTAATCCTGAATATAATCATAGAATTCAATGTGGAACAGAATTGAAATTTGGAATTTAGTATAAAATTCCAAAGAACAACTAAAGCAAAAGATATGGACACTTCTGCTCCAGTCCATTAAGTCAGGTTGATCCTTGATGGTTGCATTTGAACAATTTTACAATAAGATGGTATAGTCCTTCAGGTAAAAAACTAGTTCATTTACTCCCCATAATTAATAAAAATTATATATATATATTAATTTTGTTTCAGATTGTATTCATGCAAGTACTGATTGGCACTCCTCTAGGTATGAATTTGCGCAATATTGTGTGGCATGGCTTCCCTCGTCCTGAAGAGATAAAAGATCACTTTGTTACCACCCTTCTGATAACTGTTGCGTCCATTGGGGAACTACTCGAGTCACAAGGTGTAGATATCTACCAGCTTCCCAGCAGGACACCTGTAGTGAACCTTCCTGAGTGTGCTGAGGTACTGGCTGGTTGTTTCCCCAACATCCACGACTATCAAGAACAAGTCTTAGAACTGAATCAGCCTCACTCTACCACTTGGGATGCCATCCTTCGACACTACATAGAGCGAAGGTTTGTATTAGAACAAGGCTACACACAGGCGAGATTGTATTAGAACAAGGCTACACACAGGCGAGATTGTATTAGAACAAGGCTATATACAGGCGAGATTGTATTAGAACAAGGCT
>CABEEJ010010929.1:0-12549 GCA_901482245.1 Timema douglasi | reverse complement strand
CAGCTGATGTAGCACAATCTCTGAATGACTAGGTCAGCTGATGTAGCACAATCCCTGGATGACTAGGTCAAGTGATGTAGCACAATTCCTGGATGACCAGGTCAAGTGATGTAGCACAATCCCTGGATGACTAGGTTAAGTGATGTAGCACAATTCCTCGATGATTAGGTCAGCTGACGTAGCACATTCCCTCAATGACCAGGTCAAATGATGTAGCACAATCCCTGTATGACTAGGTCAGCTGACGTAGCACAATCCCTGGATGACTAGGTCAAGTGATGTAGCACAATCCCTCAATGACCAGGTCAAGTGATGTAGCCCAATCCCTGTATGACCAGGTCAAATGATGTAGCACAATCCCTCAATTACCAGGTAAAGTGATGTAGCCCAATCCCTGTATGACCAGGTCAAGCGATGTAGCACAATCCCTGGATGACTAGGTCAAGTGATGTAACACAATCCCTCAATTACCAGGTCAAGTGATGTTGCCCAATCCCTGTATGACCAGTTCAGCTGACGTAGCACAATCCCTGTATGACCAGTTCCAATGATGTAGCACAATCCCTGGATGACCAGGTCAAGTGATGTAGCCCAATCCCTGGATGACAAGGTCAGCTGACGTAGCACAATCCCTCAATTACCAGGTCAAGTGATGTAGCACAATCCCTGTATGACCAGGTAAAGCGGTGTAGCACAATCCCTGGATGACTAGGTCAAGTGATGTAGCACAATCCCTGGATGACAAGGTCAACTGACGTAGCACAATCCCTCAATTACCAGGTCAAGTTATGTAGCCCAATCCCTGGAAGACCAGGTCAATTGATGTAGCACAATCTCTCAATGACCAGGTCAAGTGATGTAGCCCAATCCCAGTATGACCAGGTCAAGTGATGTAGCACAATCCCTCAATGACCAGGTCAAGTGATGTAGCACAATCCCTCAATGACCAGGTCAAGTGATGTAGCCCAATCCCTTGATGACTAGGTCAAGTGATGTAGCACAATCCCTGTATGACCAGGTCAAGTGATGTAACACAATCCCTCAATGACCAGGTCAAGTGATGGGGCACAATCCCTCAATTACCAGGTCAAGTGATGTAGCCCAATCCCTGGATGACTAGGTCAAGTGATGTACACAATCCCTAGATGACAATGTCAGCTGACGTAGCACAATCCCTAGATGACCAGGTAAAGTGATGTAGCACAATCCCTGAATTGCCAGGCCAATCCTAATCATGATAAGACTCAACCGTGGTCCATCGTGAGGCTGAGCATTACTCATCGTGTTCTGAGGTAGATAGTATGTTCGATTTTCTTATGATGAATGAATATAGATCAAAATTATAAAATATCATTTATTGATTTATTTCAATTAACATTTATTCATGTTATTAATATGAAGGTGTCCAAAATCTTAGCTTAGTCAGTAGGGTGTATATATGTATGTATACTGAACTAAGGATACCAGGTTCGATTCCTGGCATGGCCGAACAGTTTATCATTTGTGAAATGTGCGCTTCCTCTATCACATATATGAATTAACGGTAGGCGGCTGGATGTTGGGTCTGTTCTATATTTAAGCTAGTTTATAAGTCGTGTGGTGATATAATCAGGATGTTAAAAAAGTTTAAAAAAACTCAAATAAATGACATTAATGAAAAATATGGAAGAGGATATTTATTTGAAGTTTAAAGCTAAACTCTAAACCTTATATATAGACCTATATTTTTTTACTGGGCAAACAAAAACAAGTTTATTATTTATTAAATCACCGCGTCTTACTAATTTTTTATTGTGTACGAATATATGATAATTACTCTAATGGGGGTAGAGATAAGGAAGGTATTAATTTAGAGGTAATTTATCCATATTTGCTTGAAAGAAGAGAGAAAAAACATTTATGAATAACCACCCTCAGTAGAACTGACCGGGATTTACCGATATTCCTGTCTTCGGCATGCCAGTAATATCACATGAGTGAGGCGGGTATAGAAGGTATCAAATAAATGTAGCTATTTAACATTTACACTACTTATCATTTTTCTTTTAAGGACTAGGAAGGTATAATTAATTGTGAATGTATTCACATCTGCATAGAAAGAGAAAGGGAAACTGTTTATGAAAAACTATCTAACTACACCCAACCGGGATTCTAGCCCCAAACTTCTCGTTCCTATCAAACCAGAAAATATTAAACTGACTCCAGGGTCTTTGTAATAATCTATTCTGGCCATTAATTTAAAAGGCATAATTTATTTTTGAACACGATTAGCAAAGAGCTTTATTTAAACTTTATACTATTTCACCGACACTTATATTTTGTAAGAACACATTACATTTCAGAGTGATGTGGTTCGTTAATATAAACCCGGTAAATAATAATAGTACATGCATAGACGTACTCACTAATGAACTCTAATGATTAACCCTAACTTCCAACTTTAATTGATGCTAGGGATCGTTTAGCAGTCATTTATCCTACTGACATTCTGCAAATTGTCTGACATTTCTCTTTAGCTACGCCTCAAGAGTCACATATAATTAGTATGTTATAGAACATTCCCCTTCTTATTTGGCCGAAATAGAGGATCACCTTGAAAACAAACAGTACCCATACATTAAAACCTGGAGTCCAGTATTAAAACACTCGGTCGGTGGAATTCTAGGAAATTACCAAATTCAACGCCTTCTACCACCGCGGTCATCAAATAAACATAATGAGACATGAAACGGGATATAGTTAGTTTCCAATTAATACTTTTATGTTAGAATGTACACGAAATACTCATAAAACTTAGGGTCAAGACGTTTGATTTGCTGGAAACTATACACACTCACACATTACATTAAATATTGAAATTATGAGGGACGTTTACTCAAAATGCACTTAAAACAAAAGTATGATTATTAGTCTTATAGTAGTGTGTATTATATATACTCGTTTTGGCCAGAAAGATATCAGTCATTCCTTGATGGGCTACACTATGACCCTACCTTATAAGCTGCACCATAGTGGAATAATGCAAAGTACAGTACAGGGTAAATAGAGAGCACGTACTATTGTATTTACTAGAGTTTTAACAAATCCAAAATACACTAATAATTTTAATTATTATTAATAATTACTTCATGCTGTAGGCTAGACCTCCCTGTTTGTTATAACTATACGCCCTTTTAGATATAACGTCATATTTAATTCCTTGAAGGTTATAAATGTATTAGTTTCTACTTAGTGCTAAAATATTTTAGTTAAGAGGGATTTGGATTAACTTTAATGAAAGTCCAAAGTTATAATACACTAAACTTGTCTAAAGAGCTTGAAAAATATCAAGATATTTTCAAACTAGTACAAATATGCTTTAACTCAATAAATTCAGAGTATACCTGAACAAACAATGAAGGAGATCACAAGAGCAAAGGCATCAGTCTTATCTTGTCTGGATTTCCAGTCACAGAGAGGCCAGGGATAAGATTTTCGTAGGATATACATTGTTTTTCATCTTACCTCAACACAATTGACCTAATATTTACCTTAAGTTCTACCGTCTTTATTCCACCCCTATTTTCGGATGGCCCACACGGGTCGTAAGAAACTGATCACAAATACCAATAAAAATGACCCCCTGCAAGATTATAGTCAATTTGTTTAATGGAATCTTTCTTAAATCCTAAATTACTACCTCGCCGAGATATATGTATTTTAATTACGCTAATGTGTAGGAATCTTGAAGGTAACAGTAAAGTTGAAAGGAATTGTACTCGTCTCTCTGTGTAGAGAGAGTGGGAAACCATTCAGGAAAAGCTTGTCTCATAACATTCGGTCGTGTTTCAAACCCCGACATAGCCATCACCAACAAACCAGACTAGATAAACCTGACATTTAGCCTCTTTTCCCACTGATGAGTGTTGAAACAAAATATTTTAAATGTCAAAGAGTTTAGGAAATTGTTGGTGTTTTATGAACTTTTGAAAAAGATTCTCCAGAATAAGGAAGGAAATCCATTGACCAAAATAGTATTGGTAAGGTTCCCATCGCCTTAGTTGAGTGGTTAGAAGAGCCGTCACATAATATAGTGTCAATTATAATCTAGCCTGAAGTTAGTTTGTTGGCTCAGTTACCAAGAAAACAGTTTGGACTATTAGTGGGTGTTTAGTGTTTGGTGTTTCTACAGCAGGTAGAGTTGATTGTGTTTCCAGGAATGTTGTATAACCATCTTTAAAGTGTGTTTAGAAATGATAGGATATAGCGAGTGTAATAAATCTAGATAAAATGTTATTTAAAATAAACTCCAGGGCATCAGCCCGCAAGCAAGCTTTACTGACCCAACAGCTACCGTGTGTTGGCGAATATAGTGCAACATATGTGGATAAAGGGTGTCATGTGGTCAGCACAACGAACCCTACTGCCATTAATTTCAATTTTCTAGACCAGGACCGCTACTTTTTAATAAATAAAAAGTTCCTAAGATGTCCTCACGAGGCCAGTTAGTGACCCATTGCTTCACAGAAAGCTCTGGAAGAGCAGGGGATTGAACCTAAGACCTCTGGATCTGTAGCCAGGAGTTCTGGCCCCTCGACCACATAGGTGGTTGATAAAATATTATAATGGTATGAAACCACTCAAAGTCCATTGCTATAAATTGAATTTGTATTTGTCATCCACGAATTTGAAATTTGAAGATGTCCCGGAGTTCTAGCTTTTAAAAATGTTTACTATGTATAGCTACTGCTATAGAAATATATTTGTATGATAATTTCATTTATATTATTTATCTTTCTTTGATAACCTTCATATTGTATGGACATTTTTTCAATGGTAAAAGTTAATTCCAAGCAAAGTAAAGTTTATTATTTATTTATTTATTATTAGCTCCGCATCTTACTACCCGTTCGGGTTACACGTACTTATGCTATTGTGTAGTGGTAGGGTGATTATGAGATGAAATTAGAGGACCTAAAGTTTAACGTGGGATCCGAACCATGGTGAAGGCCTGGCATTCCCCACATTCACAAGTTGTGATTAATACACGTCTTGTCAGAGGTGAAGGAAGGGTTTGGTTATCAGATAAATCTGTGCCGGGACCGAGGGTTGAACACCGGACTGCCAGCATAGAAGTCCGACACCTTACCCCTAGACCGCTAGGTCACCATTAAAGTAAAGTTATATTTATTAATCACACAAAAGTGATTACAAATATTAAATGTACTGTACTTTGGCGTGATCTCATAAGATTAGTTTATTAATATCGACAGTCTCGGAAACATTTCTCCAATGTGAGAGTGGATGAGCCATCTAGTATTAAGTTACTGGTATTATTTGTATAGTACACTCACAATTATTACTGAAATAATATTATATGAGTATTAGCAACAAACAATTTTTTAAGTATAACGTAGTTTTATTTAAAATTATGTATCGTAATAATTAAGAGCAGTAATATTTGTTGGAAAACACACAATCAGTCGCCTAGAGGGAGAAGGAAAATCAAAGTACCGGTCTATTACATCATTAATCCACCACCAGCAAATACAGTAGATAGATTTTCAGCCTGTTAAAACACGTTTAAATATAAAATCATTTCTAACGTCTTATAATGGAGAACAACATATTTTAACAATTAAATATAATTCAAGCATAACTTTCAACCATTTTGGCTTGAAGTGATACTTTGAGACCATGGTTTACATAATTTAGCAAAAGCTGTTGGACTTTTCACCACGTTTTAGTACCAATCCTAGCTATTAGCATATTGACGCAGATGAGTAGGGAAGATCAATCTATAATTTGGAGAAACTTACCCACATTTAAATAAAAACATTTAGGAAAAAAAAACTTTAGAAAACACGGCTGGGAATCTAACCTCAACTCCTCAAAGCGGACTTGATCTAAGTGACGCCTTTGTCCCCGTGGACACCATAGGAAGTTTTAACCGTGTTACTTGTGATAACATACCTATTATTAGTTAGTATAAGTTGCAATATAGCTATTTCATAATTTTATTTTTGACATATCTTATTTTAGGTCCAGTGTAGGTATTTTCATCACGTTACTCCGGTTATTTTAATATAATCTAGCAATCGTTATTTTTGTATGGTTTAGCCTTTTATTTCTAGTTCAATACACAGTATATTAGTTATTTTGTCTTATAAGGAATGTATGATGTTTGTTAAGGTATTAGCCTGGAGAGAAAATGAAACTATCGTCTAACTACTTGTATTGCAAGAGACCCTAGTATGATAATAAGTCCCAACCTCCCGGGTTAATGTTAGGGACTATAGTAAAGTTGTTTTTTCGGTCGCCTGAATGTAGACTACTCGCTGCTCTAGCGGCATAGAACGTTACCCAGGGAGGGGGTTGTTTACACATACCCACAATGGGATGATATGATGATAGGGATTGTGGAGATTTGGAGCCATTGGAAATCTTAAACCTAACTTAAACCTGATTTACCAGCCCCTGGTGATTGTTGGGATAGTTCCTCTTAAGAGAAGCCGGGAATCGTACCCGTGTCTCCAAGGTTCATAGTCAGGTGCGCTGACCACTACGCCATGGGGCTGGATAGGCAAGCCCTTTAAGGAGTAGGTGAGAAATAGCATCACACTTTTGTTATTTTTATATCATTTTGTTATAGAAACATTTAAAAAAATTTTTTTTTATTACTTTATTGATTTCATATCGGATATAATTATGTGGTCTACTGTGTTAAGAAATTGTATAGATACAATGCACCCAAAATTATGTTTACTCTAGTTAAAAATCTCTGATAAAAAATAAAATGTAAACCTGATGTGCATGACTAAAATTAAGGAACTGCGTCTAGTAATGTATATTCCTTCAAATCCTTACGTGGATCATAGGGACGCAACAAAGCTTCGCCACTCAAGTCCTGTCTATGCCACACTTTTTTTTGTCCAATGACTTTCAAGCTTTCCGCCTTCTTCATCTATGGTCCTCCAAGATGTCATCCCTGGCCTACTTCACCATACAATACTGTTTTTCATTAATGTTATTCATGTTATAAAATCCAAAACAAAAACAAAATAGTTTATGGGTATTCTATAACACTCTTGTGGTTTTTTATGTATCGCAACAGTTTTAAAAAATTCTTATAAGAAAATATGAAAATTAATGAAAAATATACTTTATGTTGTATTATAATTTTTATAAAATCTTTATTTATTCTAAAGAAAGGGAGGCTTAACATTTGGGCCCAATCTCAATTTTCAAGGGAAGCCTGAGAACAAACGTCTTGAGAAATTCTGTTATAGACCACGTGACCATCAAATCGGCTTTAAAAATAATCACAATAATTAACCTATGTGGGGAAATAAAGGAAAATTTACAAATAATCAATAATTTAGTCGTTACAGCGACATTTACCTAACGATTAAATGAGTATTAATTTAATTTGATGCCATAACATTTCTTTATTTGAAGTTTCAATAATAAATGCTTCTCAGTCTTAACTCCTTTATTCTCAGAAATTTCTGTCAAATTTAAAAAATACACAAAATGATTAAATTTGGCACGAACTTTAATTTCCTAATACAAAAATATATGTTTTTTTCAATAAAGACTCTATAATGATGAATGTTGATTATTTTTATACCTTAGATACACAACTACGTCCCCCTTTTTTGAAAATAATTTTTAAAATATAATTAATAATTCACCTTTTAAAATAATGGCACAACCCTAAAAGTGCTCATAATAAAATATTTAATATTAGAAATGGCAACTCGAAAGCATAAGCACTTTTAAAACAATTCCTCCAACATAAGGTAATGTTTTTATGCTACCATAGCAAATAACTGCATTTGTTTAGGGAATGCTGTATGTAGTTTCTACACGCTCCACCATGATTACAACTAAGGTAATTTGTTGCAGACGTAATTTAAAAATCAGGTAGTTTTACATTAACCCTGTAAAAATCTTTTTTAATATACTTAAAAGGAAAGGTTATCTATTTTATATAAACCTGTTGATATCTTTAAATTTTAATTTGAGGAAAATCATATATTGAAACAGTAAAGCATAAATTAAATATTTTGAGACAACAGTTACAACGTTTCATGGTTTCTGATGCAGTTACCAACCATCTTATAGTTAAACAGCTGGTTTAATATTGACTCTCTTAGTATCCTGAAAATGACTTGTGATTCCATTGTAAACCCCAAATCTAAAAGGAAGCTTTCATCTGAAGTAAAGAAGGTACAGTAGAATAATTATTTTATTACTTTCTATATTTAATAGCCTCGCCAATATATAGTAGATAGATATGCACAAATGAGAAAAAAGTAATTTGACTAATAGTTCTTATAAAAGGAAGCCTTTGTTATTTAGAAAGGCTGGATTAGAAATTCTAAGCCTACCCGGATATAACCTGTGAACCAAGGTTTACTCAAGTTAAACTAAATGGCACAGATTGGTCTTCAATTCTGTTTCAAGTCAAAGTTCACCTACAATCCTTGGAGTGAGACGTCGAGCGAATGTTCTGGCTCCATTAATACGGAAATGGTAGATGTAATGAATTCTCTCACGAGAAGGAAGTTGTCTTCTCTCTGGGAACAGTGACGGAAAATACGGATAATGATGAACCGTGGAGGTTTAATGACGAGGCGTGACTAGTCCAAGATTTCATACAATGTTCAACCGCTAGAAGGGCTCTTGAGATTTCAATCGGGGACCCAAATTTATCTTTCCTTAATATTCTGAGTCAAGAGGGTGCAGGGTGTTTGTTTTACAAGCCGACAATATTGGTGAATAGCAACGTGTGATTGCGACCATACACGACTTTTCCTAGCACATTTACAATTTTAATATTGATAATAATTTAGGAATATATGAACAATTATTTATTCTTTACACTCATTGTAAATATCGTTGACGCAATCCTATTTCAAAATTATGGATATAAGTTTGATATATTTTTTGGCTATATGCTCACGTAACGTCTAGCGCACAAAATAATTTGTAAAACTATATTACGGACGCATTTTAGGGCGTATTTATCATGTATACAACATTATTTGAAGCTCTATTTTGTTTTCAAACTATTTTTAAATAGAATTTATAGCTTGGCGAGGAATGGATTTTTCTTTAGTTCTGATCGACAATTTTTTATATAACGAGGAACATTTATTTATCAAAAAATGTAAAACTAAATTGACACTAAATTTCATTAAACAAATTTCTAGCTTTACGAGAAATGAATTTTTGTTGTGATCAAATCAACACACAAAAAAAGGTTTTAAATTGATTTTTTTAAATGTCAATTTAATATGTTTATGTAAACCCACATCAATTTAGTTTTTTTTAAATATTTTATCATTTTTATTATAAAAGTTAGCTATAATAATAAATGGAATCCAAGAGATGAGTTTTAATAATATTTTAATTACAAAAAAAAAGATGGGGATTGATTGGGGGTGTGTTGTGACTGGTATGTTCCCGTGCGCACATAGAGAGGAAAAGATGAGAATTGATTGGGGGTGTGTTGTAACTGGTATGTTCCCGTTGCGCACATAGAGAGAAAAAGATGAGAATTGATTGGGGGTGTGTTGTAACTGGTATGTTCCCGTGCGCACATAGAGAGAAAAAGATAACTTCATAAGGAAAACTTACTACAATTTCTTTTAATTAATCTTAAGTTAAACTGAATTTAAATTTATAACAATTTGAAACAAAATCTGTTCATTACCATTATATAAAGTATATGTGAGTTTATTGATGCACACAATGAAGAATGTCCTGATTGAGGATATATCACACCCAGCTACGCTGAAGCGTACAATTAGGGGTGTGCAATAAAAAAAATGTCTTAACATATTTTGTGTAGCGTTGCTAATCTTGGTTCATATCGCACTGTGTTAACATCGGAAATAAAATCCTAGTCCCAATTTGAAGACCTAATAATGGCGTAATCACCGAAACGTGTCGTCACCCAGCCAAGATTAGCAACAATATATAAAAGAGAAATTAAAACCAAACAAATAAGGAACGTCACTTTATTATAAACTTAAATTTTGTTGTACTTTTTCCATAATAATAAATTATTTATTTATATTATCCTGTATTTATAATAAATCAAAAGAGAGTACATCCGTTGATTTTCAATTTTACCTCCTAAATAATCTATTATCTCGACATTTAACACAAACAATTGACTTGATAACAAGTTGGTACTATTAGACCGTTTATACTTATTTTACCATTTTAATATGTTTCAGGTTGATATTTTACACTTTTAATTGTCTTTTTGCACGTGTGTAAGGTACATAAATAACAATCTAATCAAACTATCAGTCATTTTAATACTGTCATTGCTTAAAATATTTTGATTATTAGATAACATGTTTTCCTTGTTAGCTTCTTTTCAAACAATTTATTAGTGTACATAGTTAATTCAACTAATAAGTTCATTATTAATGGCAGTCCAATTTACCTACTACATTTGATAAGTCATACCTTTCATATAGCCTGCAAATATGTTATGTAAAAGTTATTAAAATTAATTTATTTTCTTTTTTAACGTTTTTTAAGGTATCAATAATTCTAATCTAGCCAAACTGCCAATGTATCCACTAGTCAATTTGCTTATCAGCCAATTCTATAACCTGCTATCTTAAAATATTTAATGATTACAGATTATTATTCTTTCGTTTTTCATCTGTTAACTTAATAATTCCAGAACATTATTATTGTAACAATCTTACTGATGACTTTTTAGAAATGTTGTTGTACCTGTTTTAATTGAATTCATAATTCATTATAAATTAGGTCTTTCTTTAATACATATTTTTACCCGCTATATTTCTAATTTATCTTGACCAAAGGAGTTATACAAATCAATTAAAGTAAATGTAACATCTACGTACGTTATTTATATTATAACTGATGTTAAGTTATCGGTTTCAAGAATTGAAGAAAAGCCTTTGATAGAATAATAAGTACTATTGTTGTTGAGACTGGTTGTACACAGACATCCCGCACTATCTACTCAATCTTTCGTAGTGGTAGCGTCTAACTCAGTCCTTAAAACCACTTACGCAAACACCTATAATTTTAAAACAAAGATCAAGGGTAAAACACAGAAACAAAAGTATTCCCTTTTATTTTATATTCACTTTCACCTATAAAAGGTTTTGTTTGAAACCATACATCAATATGGTAGCTGAGGTTCTTTGAAATATTGAGTGCTTTGTCTGGTGACTATTTTTTATATGATCTACTTCTGGAGAGTTTCAAGTATGTCCTCAAATATATAATTTAACATAAGGATGGTAAATTTTAAAACTAAGTTGTTCATGGCTATTGAGGTAACCTAAAAATGTACACACATTTGTATTTATTGAACAACTAAATATGAGTGTTTGTCCATCACTACTTAGTTAATTTTCTTTAAAACCAATACATCCACGTGCTTAAATTTGTAACTAAACACATNCTAAACACATTTTTTTTTTAAATAATTGAAATAGATCAATTATTGTAAACCATATTAGTTATACCAACATTTTATGGACCTAAATTCACCTTTACAAAGGAGCCAAAGTTATAAGAACAGAGTGTGCAGAGCTAGCAGGCCGAAACTAAAGAACATATTACAACTGAATTGTAAAAAGAAAAAAACCCTTTCTAACCCTTAATATAATTGCAAACAAAAATTTATTGTTACTTATTATTTAGACAATATCTTCTAAATTATATTGTCACATTTTAGCTTTCAAAAAATCACAAATTAAGATTTTACAAAATCTGTCAGGAAGTGTAACTGACCTATTATAAAAAGAGGCTTTATTTGAATCAAATAAAGGTTATTTGAATCAAATATCTATTTTATTATTTTAAGTGATTATATATATTAAAATGTATTATTAAATAAGTATAGTATTTACATTAAAAACGAGTGTTTAGATGCAATTTTAACACAGAAACTGTTTCCATCCCAAGACACCGAAAAATTCTTATGGGCCCACGAGTTGCGGTCGGGATCTACATTCACAAAGCTCGGGAGTCAACCAATCTACCAGTATACTATTAACAAACAGATAATATATATTGGGGGATTGGCTGAGGTCAAATACATGAATATCAGTTAACTTCTCCATTTGACTATAGGTCAAGATATAAAGATCCACAGAAAACTGGTTAGTTATCCACGCCTACTGTGGTTTTATTGCTAGACTTTAGAGTGTGAGTGATTTTTGTGGGCCCCATTTATAAGATGGTTTGTAGACAAGGGTGTAGACAAATGCGATTAGCATTTTCCTGCTTGAACCATAAAGCTCGTTTTTCTTTTACTTGGCTATGTGTCACGCTCTTATTAATATTTTTTAAAGCTAATAATAGGTTGTACTCTGTGTATCTTTATTAGGCGTTCATTAACCCTGGATATGCATAAATTACCATTTATTGTAAACCAATTGTAGAAATATTTGGATCAGTTTTTGCCCTTGAATTGACAGTACAGTCAACTCTCGATTCTACGACCCCGGGAATAGCGTCCCTCTCGAAGTAACGACCCTTTTTTGGGGAACCGTGAAAAAT
>CABEEJ010010928.1:0-12551 GCA_901482245.1 Timema douglasi | reverse complement strand
ACCGCTCCATTAGGACCGTAGATGTTGTCGATCCAACCGATTAAGGGTTCTTTGAGAGTTCCGGCCACTAAAACACATCATATTAGATTTATAATACTTATTTAAGTATACATTTATAAACATACAATTTACATCATAATAAAGTTATTTTAATAAATTGATAGTAAAGGGCTACCAGGTCCTTAATATAATATATATTTGGAAAATGTTAATATAAAGTTACCTTTATATTATGTAAAAACGTTAGATTTAATATTTTTATACGATTTAATTTTTTTTTTTTACATTCTTTATGAGTATTGAGTTACAACCCAATATCAATAATAAAGACAACTAATAAAGTTTATAAGTCTACTTTCACATAATCATATGTAAATTTATGTAATCTGAATTTGTCATTATTTCTATATTGACCTATTATCAATACCTATAAACTAACACTAATAATATGGTATATGTTGTCATTGTTAAACACACAACAAAGTAGATTTATACTTTATAAAATTGTCTTCATTCTGAAATCCTATATCTGCTTCAATGGGATTATGGACAAAGTGCTAATTTGGTCTGATACACCCTGGGTTTGAACACCAACTAGTTGCACTGAGATGTTTTGGCTAAATTATTTACAAAATATAACTTATATAGCCTACGTCGATAAAAGTTTTTTTTTTTAATATTCTAATAAATATCACTAAACATGGCTTTTCAGCATTGAATAAGATAATAAATAGTTGAAAATGTGATTTTAAATTGTCTGTGAGCCGAACTCTTATGTGGTATTAACGGGGGGAGGGGGAATGAAGCTTTAAGGACTAGGTATACTTGTATTTAATAATATTTAAAGGAAATAAACGCGTTATCTAAACTGTTTAGTATTGTTCTTAATCCAGTCTATCAAATTAGCATGGTCATAATATTTAATTTCACTAAGGTAAGCTAAGCTTTATTCAATTAAAATATTCATATCTGAAAAATCACAAATTACTTGTTTTTAAGACTCAAAAAATTGTAAAATCTTAATGATAAAATTAATCTGTATAACCACTTGAAAGTGTGATCATCTTAGTTAAACTATCTCAATATATATATATATATATATCATAAAAGTTATTGTGAAGTCTTTTACTAAATTTATCTCCCTCTTCAAAATGAAGACATTAACTGAAAAATTTGCAAACATTTTGAATGTTTTAGCATCAGATTAGCTCACAAAATTATTTCCACACTAAAATCAAGACCGTAGCCATGCGGCACTTCAGGAAGTATAGCCATAGAAAAATAAATATTTCTAACATGAAATAGATTTAAAAACTATCATAAGTTGATTTCTATGTTAGCTAAGGATAGGAATTTTAATGATAACATTTGTTTAACATTTAGAAACTTACATAGTGGCAACACACTCCAAGTCTGAAAATTTATCTTACGCACCTTCTGAAAAAATGGTATAACTGGTGGCGTAGTCGTGAAAGTGAGTAGCATTGTCACCAGAAAATATTTTTTTCCCATGGAAATATACCCCCCTCCCCTATAAATGCATTTCCCTCCCCCCTTATATTTTAAAATTGGATATGATTAAACTGATCTCTAAATAGATGCTAAAGGAATCTACTTAAAATTTATAAAATCAGGCAAATATCATTATAAATATATTCTAGGGTAGCCAACATTTAAAAAAAAACAATCTGAGTTAATACTACTTCAAATAGTTTCTAAAGAATTATACTTTAATAAGAAAGTTCCCGGGACAATTTCAATATCTAAAGGTGTCCAATCATCAAATTTTTGATGGGGAGGGGGTGCTTCCATATCACTTTGAGGCTGAGTGAACATGTTCCTTAAAATCTATCCCCTGTGGAAATAAGGTTTTCCTATCGCTGACCAAATTCAGATATTCTTATAGATGATTTTGACTTTCTCTAATATAATCTGAGCTTTAAAATTTTGTGTTTGAGGAGAGCGTTGAATACCCTCCTACAAAGTCCAAAACTGTATTCAAATAAAGGGATTTCCAAATTTACCTATGCAACACAGAAATATGTAAAGTGTTGAACAACCACTGGGAGAAATTTAAAAGGGAAAACTTAGGGTTGTCTGGTATCAGGATACATTCTGTTTTTTATAGGAATCCCATTATATTAAATCTGTATAATTATCATGAAAACTTTTGATAATTTTATAATTAGTGAATCTAATAAAATAAATCAAATTAATTCGATATTTAAGTGAAATTCAATCAATTTTTAGGTGTTTAATGTAGACTTCCTATGAAAACAGGGTATAAAAAAGCCACTATTCAGTCAACTCTGTCTAAAATTCGAGTCATATAGGAAGGATCCGTTTTGGTAGTCATAAAAATTATATAAAATTATTTTTTTCATAGGTATCCAAGTGTCAAGTCAAGTTAAGTTATCTGAAGCTGTCACATTTGATATAAAATTAAATCCCTGGAAATAAAGCTAGTAAAATAGTAAAATAATTTCAATTTGGCTGAAAAATGTGTCTATTACTATTTTAAAAATGCTGCTGTCTGTATTTTCAGAAGCTGCAAGCAATTTTGGGTTAAGACTTGGACCCCATTATACCTTCAAAACTTATCCTATCTCCAACTTCTTGTTATTCTGTATTTGCAGACTCATTTTCAAAGTGTTCTCTGAAATAGAGGTCGAATATTTTTCAGTTGAAAAGTTTTTCTGTTCTATTATCTAAAAGACCTACCCGCTTCAATAGTTATACCTACACACACTAATACCTCCTATTTCGTTGTCAATATGCCGTTTTAGTTTACTGACTGGTATTTAAAAACAATTGTTTTAAATCTACCTAAAATATTATAATAGTGGCAACAATCTAACTCGTGTATTCTTTTTTTGTCTAAACCATAAATAAAGCATTTTTTCTGTCAACATTTGGGATTGTTTCTTAAACCCGAGAAAAAACCACTGGGTTTTCTCCTTAAACAATCGTTTTGTAACTTAGATAGAAACATATAATCGTGTTGATAAATTTCCTCGGTAAAATAATTTTTGAAGATACATAATAAACAGAGTCAAGAAAAATAACATAATATTTAAATATATATCAATATTATGTGTTTCTTATAAAAGCCTTTTTCACATATCACTTTACATAAGAATAACAAAACAGCTATATTAAATTTAATTAGATTTATTGGGTTGTATGACTTCAAAGAAATTTTAAATGTATATTACTATAGTTTCGGACAAATTAGGTTTTTTTTCTAATTACCTTGTGAAGGTCTAACAATTGATATTGGAAGATCACTTGCAGTTTTTCTAATAATATTTTCAGCGATAGCTTTAGTAAATGTATATGTGTTCGGCCAATCTCCAAGAATCCTGAAATATGGTTAACAAAATGAAACACATAATATTCGTAAGAACTTTAAGTTATTTAATTAATATTATAAAAAATGTATTAATTCCTGAAGAGTTCCCTCTTAAAATGATAAGGTAGTATGAAAATATCAGGTATTATATATATATATATATATAATAATTTTAAAAATAAGGATGTAATATCTCCAACAATTTAAAGCATGAATCTATGTGGGCCTGCAAATTAAATTGGGAGATTGTTTCTACATGGCATATAACTCCATCAAGTATATCTACCTTTAAATACTCTAATAGTGTAAACCAAAGGGTGGTTAAATTTGGAGAAAGTGTACCCATATGTGTATTGTGAGAGAAAGTATAACCATCTATGCAAAATTACACTCAATAAGACCAGCCGGGATTAAAATCATAGCAACCTCTTGTCACAAACAGCATAACAGCATAGTAGAAAGGGTATTTAATGCCCTGGCAGGTAACGATTTTTTCACACCCTAGCCAGTGTAGGAACAAAATTACAATAATAAAATTCTTCATGACGTTATATTTAGGATGCAAAAATTAGTGAAATAAGAGTTTAGGAAGAAGGATGATTAAAATATTTGATGACATGAAGGAAAGAAAGAAATTCTGTAAGCTAAAGGAGGAGGCAGAAGACAGGTCGCATTTGCAGTCTAACTTTACTGACAAAAGGAATGAACCTGTCTTTAGACATAGCACATCATAATAATACTAGTACTAATATGAATAATAATAATAATAATAATAATAATAATGATAATCAGTCTAAGAGCTTAAATAAAAATAGAGCTGCAAACTCAATATGGTAAAAACGCAGCAATATAAAGAAACTTAAGTAAAAGCTCGTTAACCATAACAGAATCTAGCTAAAGCAGTGTACTCCTAACCTAACGAAATACATTGAATAATTTACAATCATAATATAATAATTAGTAACATTAAGGTTTCAATAACTATTTTAGTAATAATTAGCATAAATATTTCATCAAATTATTTTAATTTATTTAAATCTATTTTTTTTACAGAATGACACCTTTAGAACACCCCTTTACCAATATTACACTTTACTACACTACTTTGTTACGCCACTGGTCACAACAATACAATATTATACTATATTTTAGTTTAGACCGTATGTCCAATGATGAGGTTAACTTCTATGGTTATAACTAAACTGTAACGTCACTTAGTAAAGCTTATAGAAGGTAATGTAAAATAAGTTAAAGAGAGAATGTCTCTCAAAAATCTCTTCAAAGCTTGCCATTGTCGAAGGATAAAACAATGGTTTCTAGGATTGATCATTCGATGGTCCCCAATTGCAATTATCTCCACAATGTTTGTATTCGAATAACCTAAATATTAATAGGGGTGGGTGAAGTTTCAAAATCCCAAAGTCATAGTTAGTGCCCAAATCTTAGAAGCTTCGAAATCAATACCCATAAAAACCTTTGTATCTTCTAAAATATCTCTTTGAAAGGAAAAATACCTAAATTTTTTTAAAACTGAATGAAATATGTCATTTAAAATGGCATATTTTAAAATAAAAATTAAGATATTTAGAACTACTACTGAACTAGAATACTACTATTTTAACACTGCCTAGTGAATAAATGACATCTCTAAAGTAATCACATATAAAACAAGATATGTAATTATTAATAATAAAGTTTGGTTTATTTTCCCTCAAGACCCCTCTCATTAGATAGATGTGCTGCACTTAATGGACAATTCAAAATTATATAATGTGTAATGTGACAACAACAAAACTTTGTACTTTCAGGACTTGTTTCAGTTTATTTGTGTGGAAGATGGATTTTCACAATTTATCAAGGTTACCAAAGGCTTAAGCGTGACTCCTGTCACAAGTACTGCTTGTGAATGAACTTTTTGTAAACTGATTTAGGCCAAGAATAAACTAGAATTATTCAGGACCACCTGGTTAAGTTGATGCTTCGATATATTTAACAGTTTGGATGTTGATTTATTGATTTAAAATCTAGAATCTTTATGTAAAAAGGTGTAATAAGTGCAAAATGGTAGAAAGTTTATATGATCAAAAAAGGGTAAGTAAATATGGTTAAAGTATAAAAAGGAATAAAAGAGTAAAATGGGATATAAGGGGGGGAAAATCCAAATATTTTTAGAATTCTTTAAAGATAAATAGGGCAAAAAGGGCAAAAGTGGTAAAAGGAATATAAACGAGAAAGTTTCAATAGAGAGAAAAAGGTAAAAAGTAAATAATATCAAATAGGCTATAAAAGCTAAAGACGTAAAAAGAGGCAATACGGGAAAAAGGGCAAATTCTCAAAAAAGGTATAGAGAACAAAAAGGGCAAAAATTTCCAAAAAAAAGTTATATAGGACAAGAGGGGCAAAAGTAATAAAGGCGAAAAGGATCAAAAGAGCAAAAAGGGTAAAAGGAAAATTTCCCGATAGGGCAAAAAAAAGCTAAATAATAAAGCGGTATAAGAGCCAATATGACAAAAAGTGTAAAAATGCCAAAAGATTTCAAAAGTGTACAAATGTGGGAGAGGACTTAAAAGTCAAAAATCACATTTAGTGCAAAAAACGTAAACGGAAGGAAAGGGGTAAATTGGATAAAAGGGGTCTAAAATTCTTATATTTTTTATTAGATATACTTTTTACCCTTTATACTCTTTCTGCCCCTTTTGTTCTTTCTAGAAATTTAATATTTCTACCCTAACATTAAATCATCTGTTCCCATTTGTTCTTATTTGGTTTATTGCCCTGTCTGCAATTTTAAACTTTTAAACTGTTTTACAACTTGTACCCGTTTTATTTGCCTTCTTTAACCTTATTTTAAAAACAAATTGATAAGCTATACCTTTTTACATTTAAAAAATATTTTTTTGCTCTTTTTCACCCCATGCCAGAAAAGTTTATATACGAGAAATCTAATAATACTTCTCCGGGGTGTGGGGGCTATAATTATACAAATCGCTTTAAGTGAGGTAGAACAATAAAATTTGATAAACATGTAGAAGTACTACTCCAGATATTCAAATAAGTTCTAAAGACTTAAATTTCAGAGTCGGAGTGAGCGAAATGAGGGAGGTTGTATTACACAATTTCAAAACTAATTTAAACACCTACTTACCAGTGTGGTATATAACAATATTAAGCAGAAATATAACTTTACTGTACCATAAAATTTGATAGCTTTAAATTTTAAAATGGAACTCTGGGAAATAGGAAATTAGGTGTAAACAGGAAAACAAGCTTTTAGACACGATGGTAAAGAATTGTCAGAAATGTAGTGTCAAATACCCAATTAGTTAGTAAATATTTACATTTTCTAATTATGGTTTATTGAAATATATGGAGGGGATTTCCAAAATATATATTAAAAATTATATCTTATATAGTCATAGACCTAAATTTGTCATCCTGCTATAATCTAAATCTCAAAAATTATGAAAACAGTTTATATTTGAAAATTAAATAATGGAAAATGGGAAGATGGGTGTCATCTCTGAAAATTTCAAAGCTAATATAATATAACATTCCCTTTATGGTATGAAAGTGAAATATTTACTTAAAGGTATAGGGTCAACACTAAATAACCAGGAGCGTCTGAAATTTTTAAATTTTAAAACAAGGGTCAGAGAATTGGATTTGGAGAGGGGCTGGTGTTTTTAAATTTCCAACCGTCTAGAAAAAAAAAACAGTTTTTGTTGCGGTAGGAAAATGAAAGACTTGCAAGTAGTTTACAAAGACCACTCTAAATGATCATAAAATACTGAAAATTGGTTCCATAATTTAAGGCGTATAAGATTTCACAAACAATTAGAAATAAAAAACATTTGTGTATTAGAATATCGAAATATGGCCGGTAATTACAGGGACCAATATGTATCTATGAAAGGCAATTTTTTCATTTAGGATTTTTTTTATCTTTGATATTCTTTTTACAAATTTTGTTTAGTAATAATATATATTGCACAGTTATACTTCTATTACGATCGCTTTAATGCAAAGGTTTTTGGATTACAGTATATCCCTATTTTTACATATTGTTTTAGTCGGTCTGCCTATTTTTCACATTTAGTCACATCATTTAAACCAATAGAGAATAAATAAATAAAATTATTTAAACTTTTGGATACTTTTACCTTTGGTTAATTTCATACTATAATTAAAAATAAAGCTTCTTAAAGATTCGCCGTGCAAAGAACTGGCACACAAGTTAGTTCTAAAGCAGATACACGGCACACTCAGATTCTTACAAAAATAAAATTTATAACATGTCTAACTGTGACCAGACTACTAAATTGTTAAGGTTTGTACACGCAAAGTATGACCGATTATTTGAACTAATCACCCCCTTTATGTAAATGGGCTCAAGCATCATAAGGGATTTACTAGGTGTAATATTTTAAAGTATGGTTAGTTAAATTCCAATTGTTTTTATCAACGTGTGTTACTACCTGGTCAGGTTATACGATTAGATGATAGCTACTACAATGGGGTAGGGATGGGAAAGGAATAATTTTATATGTAGTCTACCCACAATCACGTGGAAGAAGAGTGGGAAATAATTAGCTAAATCCACCCTCAATAGACACGACTAAGATTCGAACCCCTATTTCTCCGCTAGCAGCAGGCCAATCCAACACGAGAGTGACGACTTAGACCGTTCGACCACTGAAGTGGGTATTGATCCTTAATTTATTTTTTTCTATACTTAGCAATCATACTTTATATATAAGAATGGTAGTACAGTTTTACGTTAACTTTGGTTTGTAAAATACATTATAAACAATAATTAATATTGAAAAATACATAATTCGTGAATGAATTAAACACCCTTTGGCTTGGACTTGTTTTGTTTAGTTATGACTGGTGTGGGAATATCTTGTGTGTCAGCCGGAACGAGGTAACAGAGGGGAGTGACCAAACCAACTCTTGGCTACACCCCTAATAAATTTAGTGTTCCGTCAAGAGATAACCCTAGTAACAAGGGGCGAGATTTTATTAGCGTTACAGCCTCTAAGTAGATAGTAAATTACTCAATAAATAAGCTTTGGATTACAAATATTTTTATAGTATATTGTCCTTAAAGAATTTAAAAGTTTGACCTTCTTATATTTAAAGTCAGAACTCCTTTTATAAAAAGTCAAAACGCTGCGATATTACAATTTTTAGGCTGTTTCAAAAATAGTCAATTTTAGCATATTTTCACAAATGATAAAAATTAAAGTAAGTAAAAAACAAAAAAATTAGAATAGATCTAATTTTTACATCCTTCCCTTACAAAATAAAACATTTCCCTTTTCCCTGTGATGTATTTACGAGGGTGTAAAGGCTAAGAAAGTGGGTCATGCAAGCCAGCAAATACTTCGCACTGATACTGGCTCTTAATGGCTTTGATGAGACTGCACAGCAATATATTGATTTGGGAATCTAACACATTCAACCGGACGGATATTATCCCCAACACTCAATAACGGATCGTGGCCAAGCACCCTCTATATTTTGTATTCCGTAACCGTTATTTGGAATATCCGTCATGCCATTTGACGTAGATCTTTGTAAGGTCCTTGGATAAATCTTGCTGCATGTATAAGAAGATAAATTCACAAGTGCATTGAGGCCGTCTACTATATGTTTAGCTATAAGCCTACTTGCATGCAATTGTGGACCGAGGTTTGAAATTGAATCTCTGAACTTATTGCCGTATAAATCGTAGGGTCTAATTTTTTCCTGATGTCATAGCAGCTGATGCATGTATGGTAGTACTTGCTTAACCACTTCATAGGGTATATATAACAGTTGTATTGCCTATTATGCCAATATTTAGCTCCTTGAAGACATAGTTATTTTTTAAATATAGGATTTTTGACAGTAAATATAGTTAATAACATATATGCGATAGTAAAACAAATTGACTCGAATGATAAGATCCTATGTATTGAAACAGCAGTACAATTTACATTAAATATCAATAACACAAAGCTGTCATCAATACCATAAAATGTAAATGATCTAGACTTGTTTGAAATGTACAAGTTAAGAAAGCTTCTTAAGACATTTAACATTAAATGTAAATGGTATAGACTTGTTTGAAATGTACATAAAGTTTAGAAAGCCTCTTAAGACATCTAACATTAAATGTAAATGGTCTAGACTTGTTTGAAATGTACATAAAGTTTATAAAGCTTCTTAAGACATCTAACATTAAATTTAAATGGTCTAGACTTGATTGAAGCGTATATAAAGTTTAGAAAGCTTCTTAAGACATATAACATTAAATGTAAATGGTCTAGACTTGTATTGAAACGTATATAAAGTTTAGAAAGCTTCTTAAGACATCTAACACTAAAAGTAAATGGTCTAGACTTGATGGAAACGTATATAAAGTTTAGAAAGCTTCTTAAGACATCTAACATTAAATGTAAATGGTCTAGACTTGTTTGAAACGTATATAAAGTGTAGAAAGCTTCTTAAGACATCTAACACTAAAAGTAAATGGTCTAGACTTGATTGAAACGTATATAAAGTTTAGAAAGCCTCTTAAGACATCTAACATTAAATGTAAATGGTCTAGACTTGATTGAAACGTATATAAAGTTTAGAAAGCTTCTTAAGACATCTAACACTAAAAGTAAATGTAAATGGTATAGACTTGTTTGAAATGTACATAAAGTTTAGAAAGCCTCTTAAGACATCTAACATTAAATGTAAATGGTCTAGACTTGTTTGAAATGTACATAAAGTTTATAAAGCTTCTTAAGACATCTAACATTAAATTTAAATGGTCTAGACTTGATTGAAGCGTATATAAAGTTTAGAAAGCTTCTTAAGACATATAACATTAAATGTAAATGGTCTAGACTTGATTGAAACGTATATAAAGTTTAGAAAGCTTCTTAAGACATCTAACACTAAAAGTAAATGGTCTAGACTTGATGGAAACGTATATAATGTTTAGAAAGCTTCTTAAGACATCTAACATTAAATGTAAATGGTCTAGACTTGTTTGAAACGTATATAAAGTTTAGAAAACTTCTTAAGACATCTAACATTAGTTTTAAAACAGTATAAACAAATTTAAAAATAAATAAATGAATTATTTTGGGTCAGTTTTCATTTTAAATTTGCCTTCATAATTAATAAATATTTCATGCTTCTGTGATCTTTCAACATTATATTTCATTTTTAGCATAGAAAAATGAAGTGGTATGACTCGTCCGAGTTATGTCATATGTGTAAATTAAGTTCTCCCTCTACTCCCGATAAGCTCCCTTACAGATAAGCTGGCTTGTTTCATGATAAACAAGGAGGGAATGATAGATAGAAAACAAAGATACCAAAACAAAGCAAGTGAGTCAGCCTTACAGATGGACACTGATTTCGTTATCCCCTCACTAAGTCTCTTCGTACCAAACAAATTTTATTTATATCCGGGCTTGTCATAATTTTGGGAAACTTGAAAAAAAGTAATTGACAATTCCAAACTATTGACTCTCTGACCAGAATATTTAAGTCACAACTATTAGAGTGTCTTGTAATTTTAATGGTTTGATTTTACACCATTAAAAAGAAAATCCCGGTGTTCTTCTTTAATAGCCACCATTGCAGTTCCCGGCGTTAACCTTTGGTATTACCGAGAAATAATGACTTCACAAACAAATAAGTGTAAAATCTCATTAATCTTATTATACTCGTATAACCTTCCAATACAAAGCACAATCTAATTTAATTCTATGTTACACATAAAGTATTCTTTTGTTTGATCATCTCAAAATATATTCGCTTATTAGATGTCTCAATGTCCATTATTTTCTCCGATTTATCAACTTACACAACTTTCAAACGAAGACATTTACTTTATTCTTCCACAAGATATTTAATCAATCCACAGAGGTGGTCAGGGACCTCCTACGACAAACAAATGCCTTATTTGACTGTCGTCACTAATAAATTAACTTCTTTTTTCTGCACTTTCTAGTAACTTTGTCTACGATCAAAATCAAGACATGTGTCACTCAGACGTTGGCCATGAATAAGTGACAATAAAACTTAGTCTTTTTTGTTTTAATATTTCTTCGACAACAATAAATAGGAAGTAAGTACGCCAAATCTCTTGAGAACCATCTAAAGAAATCCGATCACTCTCCAAAGCGTCAAGTGCAGACAAACACACATATCCCAAAAGAACTCTAACCGAAGATTGACACACATCAAGTGACTATGTCGGATATTGTTCAAAATCATCAATAGAAAACTTAATGAATTTTTGAATCATGGTTTCATTTCCGGTCATGTCTAGCTCCGCTGCATACTGTATCATGTCTACTCTATCTGACCGTACTATAATTTCTACTGATGCTATCACCATCAGGACCACTTTTTATTTCAAGGATACACATTTGCTACCTACTGATTACATGGCTGCTTCCAATTATTCTATCATGCTGTTCAATGATGTCATCTGTTTAGCAAACATTCTCTCCAATTATTACATCTTTTGGTTCAATGATGCGGTTTATTCCACCATCTGGTTGTCCAGTTAAGCGATTTTTTCCTCCAAGTTTTGGATAATAGCTTCCAAATCTTGAATATCCACACCCAATTTTCTTGATATTATAGAATTAACAAAACATCAACAATATTCAACTTCTGACATCAATGTAATGGGTGAGCAGGGTGGTCATGGGCTATCCACATGTAATCGTGTAAAACTCGAGTTCTTTTTGTAATATTGGGGTATGTTAATAATTTAAAACTATGTATTATTAACACTAAATAAACTCATATACTGGTTAAGCTACAATAAAAATCACTGAGTTAATTAATAAGATAAACACACACTTGAAATATGATTAAATACCTAATATCTAAAAATACGTAGTAACTACTCAAATATTTAAATCAGTCACTAATAATATTAACTGTCAACACAATTCACAAACTAACAGTCATTGTTAACGTCAACTATGTTAATTATACGAATCCCCCACTAGTTCCCAAGCACGACCCACCAGGCTGATCCCTATTACATGAAAGTATAACATGATAGCTTACTTACAGGATACTGAACCAACCTCTGGACATTCTAGCCCACTCCCAGACCCAATAGTTTACTCGCCCAAATACAATAATCCATTAATTGGACAAGCTGGCCCATTCTAGGACACGTTGATCTATT
>CABEEJ010010927.1:0-12560 GCA_901482245.1 Timema douglasi | reverse complement strand
CGCGCGTCCTATACCAAATTCATGCTAATGGGGGTGCGTTTTCTAAACACACCTTCTTCGACCCTACCCTTAAGCTCGTTACGACATACGTATCAAATTACATGTGTTAATTATTTACCAACAATACCACAAGCTGGGACAGTTCCTTTAAAACCCACTTCGTAGAAAATAAAAATGAATGAAAAATGTAGAATATATTATTAACTCATTCTCAAGGTTAAGTGGTCAAAGTATTTGACAATGCTTTTATGATCCTGGTTTTAATCCTCAACGATAGCAGCATAATTTTAGTAGTTTTTTTTGGTCCTACAGCCCACACGTTCTCCTCACTATAGCATATGCTATATGCAGTGTATTATGAGTGAGTTAAGCTAAAGTCAAATATTCACATCAAGGGCTATTTATAAAATACAAACATGTATTTGTTTTGTGGCTAACACTGATAATATTGTACTATATCACTGGTGCTATTTTATCTTTATTTATTATATCTATTAAGAGCAACAACAGCTATGACTCCCTGTGTTAATCAGACAGTAGTACCTAGTGTTTAGGGTGATATGCTCCTATATTTAGAAGATATACCTTATATCCCATAGTAGTATCAAATAGGCCTATTATTTATGTTCAAGAAATTAATTTAATACTCGCTTTGGTTAATGAATAACAAAAAATTAACAAAAATTTATAAATTTTTGACCTAATATTCTAAATACATTGCCTAAATTTCTAAATAAGTTGAGGGTTTTATTTTATATTACAAATTTTGAGTTTGATTGCTTTGTTCCCACTTGTGAAATTTTTTAAAGGAATTTCAGCATATACATAAATAAACATTTTACATTCAATATTTATACTTACATATACATACTGATTAGATTTTTTAAAAGGTGCCTCAATATAGATACAAACTGGAAACTTTCGCTAAGAACACCACTGTGCCTGCAGTTCTTATGAATCCATAAAACACCTTTATGTCTGTACATTCCATCTATCCTGAAAGGTAGCATTCTTACCTTAAATAACTAAACTATGACACTAGTTTATAAGATATACCATAATGAACCACTTATATGGACATATGGCTTAAGGCGTCACTCACGCAATAGACTAGACTGTCAATTACGAGGAGATTGAGACTCGATTCTGGTTCGATATACTGAGGGGGGCTTCCCCCAAAAGGTTTCCCACGAAAATTACTGGTACACTTCCTCTAAATTCAACCGTATTAATAGCTAACAAAATAGCGTTAATAATAAATAGGCGTATAAGCCAAACGGGTAGTAAGACACTGTGCCATATATATACATATGTACATACATATATATGTATGTATACATATTTACATACATATATATGTATATATACATGTATATATATGTATATATACATGTATATATATGTATATATACATATATACATATATATGTATATATACATATATATGTATATATACATGTATATATGTGTATATATACATATATATACGTGTATATATACATACATATTTTTGTTTATACATATATATATATGTATATGTGTATACATAATATATATACATATATATATGTATATATATTTATATATATATATATATGTTTACATAATAAATATATATATATGTGTATATATAGACATATATACACATATATATTGACATATATACACATATATATGTACATATATACACATATATATTGACATATATACACATATATATGTACATATATACACATATATATGTACATATATACATATATATATGTACATATATACATATATATACATATATATTCATATGTGTATGTACCCCAACAAAGCATTCTTCCGTAGCCTAGTAGACAGTAATGTCAATAAAAATGAACAAGGCTCATTAATTAAATAAATAAAATTATGAACCAGATTATTAAAAAAAAATCATTTCTAAAAAGTACTGTGCCTTAATTCTAGAAATCCATTCAACAAACAAGTTAGCTATTCACTAAAGTAATACTGATTTACTAAAATATATTATTTGTAAAATAAATCTTCCAACAGGTTTTAGAGTGTGGAGGTGTTCATTTCTCTAGTGAATGTCATAGAACATTGTTGGCTGTTACCTTGCAACAGTGTTTACAAAACTATTGACCGAAAAAAAAACCAATGTGAAATATTATTCTATCCAATCCATAGCAATTAAAACTAATACACTTGTTTTTGTCGTCTGATAATCTACAGCTTAACAACAACATTCATTAGTCGTGTGTCCGTAGCCATGTATTTTGCCTCTAGTAAGCCTTTGCCCTCGATTTATTGCCCCCGATCTAAATGCGTGCAACATCGACCTCAAAGCTGCTAATGTTCGTGAAATATGTTTATTTGATGATTGAATCCATTCTGTCAGATTTGTCGTTGGATCGTTGATGTTTTGACAGCTAGCAACAAGCTAATTATGCACAAACACAAATAGACAATCTTTTATTCTCCGCTCGCCTTTTATGAAATCATCATTTTCATTGCGCTAATGACCTTCATTTGTCGACGCACTTTTAAATCATGATATTTTTGTCATTTTTATTTACGATTGACACATATAGTTTATTTATTTGCTATTCATTATATAAAATGATAACCTGCCCCGTGGTGTGGTGGTCACTGCATCTGACTACGAGTCTAGGGGTCCCGGTTTCAATCCCCAGCTGATACCTTGGGTAATTTCCTAAAAAAGGGTTATTTACCCCAACGGTCACCAGGTTTTGTTTGGTTAGGCTTAATCCCGTGGTTTCATACCCTTATACTTACTATCGCCATTACCTCATCTCATCGAGATATGAAAAGAGCCTCCACGGAAAGGATGAACGATTAGTACTGTACATTAGTACATTAGAACATTAGTACTGTACATTAGTACATTAGTACATTAGTACATTAGTACTGTACATTAGTACATTAGTACTGGCTAGTCTTTTCCCAAACTTTTCGTTAGTGATGCAGCCCAGACCCGCAATATTATCACTATATAAATAGTTAGGGTTATAAAAGTTTAAGTATCTCGTGCCAGTCAACGTTAGAATACAAGCCTGCCTAGGTTCTCATACCTGACAGCATTAAACCTTTTCTCCTCTTGGAACCCTGGCGTGACGTAGTCTTTTGAACGGACTCTAATTCAGCGTCAAGGGTCAAGTAGTAAATTACCAGTGTTTGGATTTACAGTGTTTCATGTAGTTACAACTATGTTTAGATAGCTTTGGTTATAAAACAATAGTGAATTCTGTGTACTTGAGTGTAATTATTAATGTTGAAAATATTGTTAATAGCTCTCTTCGTTTAGATTTTGTTTATTGATTTTTCATCATTCGGGTGGGATTCCAAAGATCAATGTTTTTTTATGTAGGACAACTGGTATGTTTTATTAATTTAAATAATAGTGTAAATGGTTGAATATTTGGTTTAGACACAATTTTTTTAAATATATAAACGATCTTTAAGGGCTAACAAATTTGCCAAGGTAAATATGTATACTTGTTTTGTGCAATTAAAGCCACCAAAATACCAAAATAAACTCAAATGATAAACCAATAACGTATCATTATTTTAATAAAGTCCCATATATTTATACAAAAAGTCAGAGGTTGATGCATCCAGATACATGTTCAGTGTGCTCGGAACATTTTTTCACAGATGAGTACTAACAAAATTTTAATCTGAACATTTATACTTGACTTAAAAACTAAAGCTAAAATCTATTGCTGTACCTTCCTTAAAATTATATAGTTAATCCTTTACAGTTACAAAGGAAATAAATGAAAATGTGTTTTACTCGCGACCAATAGGTGCCAAAAAAGACTCGATAAACAACTAAGTGCAGACTTTAAGGGCTCAACTGTAAAATCTATTAATGGAAATAAAACTAAATTTTTCATAAATGAATTGATGTTTAAAATTAATTGCTGCAAAATTAAAAACAAATTCTACGTTCAGAAATGATTAAGCCTGAACATTTAGTTAAAAGTAAATCCATCAAAATTTGCAGAACTCAGGATGGCATTATTTTTTGCTGAGAAAGAAAAATCAGTAAAACTTGTGCAATGTGCAGACAGTGCTACGAGATAAATTATTAAAATATTTACAAAAAATAGTTATAGGAAATATAACCACATTTTCAAAAAGGAAAAGTGGGAAAGCATTTAGAAAAAAAATATCTTAGTACACACAAAAAGGATTCAAACCCTGACTTTACCATTATCGAAAAAGCCAGTCTAAACAATATTGTAATTTAACTCATGGTTTCAAAAAACACTTCTAAAGTCACATTTCAATAAATCCTTTCTAAATAAATAATGAGTAATCAAAGTTAACAACCACTACATTCTGAAGGTTTAAATATTGGAATAATAGTCTTAAAAATCTAATAACCAATGTTTGTAAATAAAGACACATTTTTCTCACTTTTAGAGAGTAAAAACTGTAAAATAATAACCAACCATGATTTTAGATAATCTATTGTATAGATTATTATTAATAATAATTATACATTATTTAATGTGTGTTAATTTATTAGATATTAAAAAGTTCAAAAATCCTTTTTGTTAATATGTATGTTGTTTTTAATTTCACATTTATAATATCCAGAACAGCTGGGCACACGGACAAAAGCGTTAGTCTCATCTAAAGCTACTATCACACGACACTTGCTTGTACTAGAAAACTAGTATGCTAGCTAGCGACTAGATATCTGTATACTAGCTAGTACAATAGAAACGGGACTAGAGTATTCACACGCTGCTAGTCTGGTACTAGGTTCCAGTGCAAATATTTATAGAACTTCGGAGATTAATTTTGGGTGCAGCAGCTGCATTAATTACTAATTACTAATAAAGATATTGAAAATTATGAAAGGGAGCGTAGGAAAAGAATATGGACAAGAGACTGGCTGGAAAGACGAAATAATGGTGGCGGGATGCTAAAAATGATACATTCGGAGGTTAGGTAAGATACACTCGGGGTGACACTATCGTTTAGTATCTCCCTAAATTTGTATTCATTTATTTACGATGTGGTCAGAGGCTCCTAAGTACAGTATACTTGATATACTAATGTTCTTTTTTAGGTCCACGCCCACCTTATATTCTAAAAAAAATAACCCAAAGCTGCAATGCCATATAGTTTATTTAGACTAAAATTGGGTCTGGAACACAGTTTGTTGTTTTGAGATGACATATTTCTAATTAAATATCTATATTAATTATATTGCCTTATTTTGGCAATTTGGTATTATATAAACAAGGATGTTTAGAATAATTTTCTGCCAACAACAAAATCCCATCCGATGACCATGTTGGCGTCATTTCTACCATTTATCTACACACAATCTCAGCGCACATTGATTGTTTGAATTACACAGACTAGTGTCGGAACTAGTACGAAAATAGCGCGTGTTCTATCCTCACAACTAGTATGGTAGCCAGTACCAAGTGGCAGAACCAGTATACTTTTTCTGATTCACACGATGCTAGATGATGACGTGCTAACCGGTGCTGTATTTCTAGTACGAGCTAGTGTCGTGTGATAAGGGTATGAGCTGTTTGAGGACGAGGAGGTCGGGATTTGGATGCAGACCATAGGCCTACTGATGCGTTTTATCTTAAATCATTTCCAGTTATTCCTCCACACCAATACTGATATACCTCCTCTAAATTCTACTTTCCTCATCCTTAACACATAGGTGTCAATACAAGTTCAGCCTTGATGGAATAAAACGCAGGTAAGAGAAAGGTGTTAGTTATTTCATTTTGTTAACTGTGCTTTATTCCTAACCATGGTTCACACTTTAACTGTGCAACTATTTGTAACTGATATTTTGAAACGTTATGTAACTGAATATTAAATAGATTATGTTACATTCAACAGTACGAACGTCATTATACTATCATAGTTATGATGTTTACATACACCGTAGTCTTGAGAAATGGAGATACACAAATAAAATAAAAATCAAGTTGAGTTATCCACGATGAAACTCTTGAGACGTTTGGTTGGAGATAGTCGAACGGTCTCCGGGTGACGTAACGCGCCCGGTACAGCCAGCCCCGCGAAAACGGCTGAGCAAGTCAACCTTCTATTCTAACAACGTTTCGTACCAGTGGCCACATACACGCTCACACCGTTGTCTGAAAAACACGTTTTAATATATGAATATGTGTGGGGTCCTTCAAAGCAAAGTTGAATGATGTTTGTAAAAACAAAGTATGTCATATCAAGTTGGAAAGTCGTTTATTGATGTCAGACCATCTTTGCTTAAATCTGAGCATTTGTGGCGTTCGACGACATGATTTAAAGATTTAAGGCCCTTCAGGTGCAGGCGTAAGCTACACCACGTGTTTCTAGTCCTACGCTTCATTCGGTTCAACCAACCAGAGGTAGAGCTTGCAGCTATGATGACTGTTGCCATGCAGTTCTTTGAGAACCCGCACACATTGCTGGAGCCAAAACTTCTTCTGTTTCCTTCTGGGCCGGGTCAGCAGGCCTATAACCACTGCAGTAACTGCCACTCTTGCTGTTTTAACCTCAAGCATCGTGACAAAAATAACTTTTATACATCTAACACTTTTTTAAATATCAAACAGACCTAGAAAAATCGCCACACACAAAGCTCTACTCTTATAGCGCCAGATAACGCCACTCAGATTTATGTTATGGCTGAAGGAGACTGATCTCAACTGACTGTGTTTGTGCTTGTCTTGACAGTCTGTAGTCAAACAAATTGGCTGTCAAACTAGCGAGTGACCTTTGTCAAAAGAAGGTTTGTGCATGTGTGGACAGTCTGTTGTCAAACAAATTGTCTGTCAAACTAGCGAGCGACCTTTGTCAAAAGGAGGTTTGTGCGTGTGTTGACAGTCTGGTACCAAACCGATTGGCTGTCAAACTAGCGAGTGACCTTTGTCAAAAGGAGGTTTGTGCATGTGTGGACAATCTGTTGTCAAACCAATTTGCTGTCAAACAAGCGAGTAACCGTTGTCAAAAGGAGGTTTGTGCGTGTGTGGACAGTCTGTTGTCAAACCAATTGGCTGTCAAACAAGCGAGTGACCGTTGTCAAAAGAAGGTTTGAGCATTCTTTCTATGATGCCGTGCTGAAGACAGTTCCTGCAAACAATATAAGATATTACAGATTTGCGGTGCCAGCTTACGAAATCCTTTTTAAATTAATTGTCAAAATTCATTCTATCAAATTAGTCTTAAGGGGCTGAATGTTAAATTTTAAAATTAATAAATTAAATGTTTCATAACTAGTTTATATAGTGTTAAAGTCTTTATTGTGAGTTAACGCAATAATTAATTGATGTGAAAATAGTTTAATAAATAGTAACAATATATTTAGTCACTACTTTTATAGAATATATGCAATATAGAATTAACGCAAGAATGATTTTTTTCAATCAATAGTCAATATACACTGTTTTAAATATTACTTTTTATAATATTATTTATAAGATTATCAAATAATTTGTTAGTTACAAATAACTGATAAATTATTTGAAAATATGTTCATATTAGTATTAATTCTCAGACAAATGTTTTTGCGAAAAATAAATATGATTACTTCAAAACTACCCCTATTTTTTTTATAGAAAGTCCACTTCATACTATACACAATGATTTAAAATTACTAAGATTTTCCATTGTTTAAATATGTTTGATTTATTTTATTAATTAAAAACCTCATTTAAAAATTAATCATAAGTTCCACAAAATAATTCCTTATTTACTATGTATAACTTATCTTTACATTACCAACCAAACAGACTAATAATATAAATATAATTGCAATATTTTTATTTATGCCACTTTGGCAACAATAGTTTCTATTTTCTAATTTCAAATACCAGGCTTCCTATGACAATCACACTGTATGCTATAATGCGATAATTTCTATAACTAGATATTAGTCACTAAACCAGCCGTTTGATCGTGAGGTGTGAGTGACATTAATCATTTTACTATGTTCTTTTTAACTTTAGTGGGATTGTCGTATTGGTCCATCATACACTTAGACGTTGCACATATTATGGGATAGAATAATTGATGGAATCACATTCCACACGAATAGCACGAATACCATGCATAAATAATAAGCCAATGCACTCAAGGCATCACATAAATGATTCAATAGAATCAAATTGTTGGTATCCAACATGTTAATATTTATCTGGTTCATTGAATATTTATAGTTTTAATTTTAACACTGTGTTTGGTTAAGTACCATGACTGCAGTACAATGTCTTTACCAATCCCCATCATCTAGCAAGTTCCATAGACCTACACTATTCAAGTAGCCGGTCCGGGTTGTATTCCGCCCATTCAATTCACGTCAAAATCGGTCGTGTCATAATGGCCGAGTGTACAATACGACTGATCTTTAAACCCCCTGTTTAAAAGTTTACTCCTAGTTATGGACTGTGCGCAAGTGCAAGATCTAAGGGGTGTAGAGTGATTCTTCTTCTCTGTTTTCCCCTATCATGATCCATGAACTTACGATATAGTGCGCATGCGTCAGAGAGATAGCAGTTTGTGACTTGTAGATGATGACCGCATAAGAAAGACTGGCACTATCTGTTTTCTCCCCACCATGTTTCCCCACTGAGTTTAGTATGAATATAAGCCAGTGCTCACAAGTGATATGTTATCTTTGATGTTTATCAGGTTATAGGTACTTACTCCTGAATAATGTAAGAGTTATTAATTTTCGACACATATGTATTTTCTTTTAATTGAAGTTTTATTTAGGGTCTAAACTATTCAAAATTAAGTAATAGTAAATTAAATTATTTTATGGCTCTTTTTTTTTTACTAAATTGAATTTTGGTGATTTTAGTATTTCATTAACTTAATGTTCTCGTTTGTATTAAATGTGAAGTTCGTGGTCAGGTTAGTTATCAATGTAGCTGCACTTTTTGTAAACTCATTTGGTGTTTGACTCTTATAGTTCACCTCTTATAGTCTACATGAAAACACTTTGGCTTGGAGAAGATTTTTATGAAACTTTAGTTTAGTGATTAGTAAATTTGGTAGGGCTTTGATTATTAATATTTGTAGCAACATATCTATAAATGTTTTAATAGGAGCTATTTATCTTCATTATATGTTCGCAACTTATTTGTCTGCCAGACACTAGGACTTGACCACCTAACGGGAACAACTTAAAGGTAAATTAGGTAAATATATATTTACTATTGGGAACGAGCGTACAGTTAGGCGCAACATTTTCTTATATTTGGATGTGGGGAAATTTAATTATTTCATTATTATGAATAATAATCTGTGTAGCAGTTTTTAAAGATTGATTGTTATGAAGCTTTTTGAAGGCTCAGGTCTAATTACTTTGAATAAGTTTAACCTTTTCCTAACACCTATTGCGTATTGTTTGCAGTGTTATTGGATTTTATTGTGTATATTTATCTTATTGATTTAGTTCTGAAAATAAACAAGCCTTTTGGTCTTAATCAAACGTACTTATGTCGTCACTTTAACTGATTCACTTAAACTACCTTTATCCTGAGATTACCAAGGCTCAAATATATAACATACACTCATTATGTTGTTGGGACTTGCAACTTGGGCCTAATACAATTGAGTTTGTCAAGTTAGATATTCCTGGAGATTACTACTGCTTTTCATGTTTACATTGTTTGTCGTTTGCCGTTAGTCGAGCTTACAAAAGCTGTAGGTTCAAGTAACTGGGGAGCACGTACAAATATACGTGCGACTCTGGTTCAAGTAGGATAATAATCTTTCTATACTCTTATACATACACATATAAATAATAACCAAAAGGTTCTAAGATTTGTCTCTAAATTCTATTTTGACGTGAATACGTCTTTAAATTTGCTACCATACGGGGGCAATCCAAAAAACCTAATGATAACAAAATCGAGGGATACAGTTTNAATTAAATTATACCACTGGATATCTAGAGGATCAAAGAATGCATTACAATACACTAGAACAGTGACGCATCGCGCGCGGTGGAGGGGGAAGCGCCGCCATTTTGAGGTTATTTTGCTGCGTATCGAGATTTGCAATTAGTACAACTTTTGACTCGGAGAAGCTACGATGTTCGTTTGAGTTTTAATCGTCAGCTGTCGTCAAAATCTATCGATTTTATATAAAACATTAGTTTAAAGTAGTGACAGTGAATATAATAAGGCGTTAGAATAAAAAAAAATATCAAAAATACAGTTTGGCGTTGTAGTCGTACTTTTCTTATCACAGACCTATAATTAATAAGTTATATTGTAACACAATAATAATTTGTTTCCTTGCTTTTATCCTAAATACATAAATAAAAATATTTTATTTAAAAAAATATATAACCCGTTACATAAACGTATTCACGTACAACACACGGCCGTGTCCATGACACAGCCCCACCCTATTTTTTGTTGAGTTTTTATTCTTCTGTGTCGTATAAAGAGTACGTATACAAAATAATATATTTCTATCATTTTCTTCTGTCCTTCTGTTGAGTGTTAGTATACACATAACGTACTCATCGAATAAAGATGGGACTTCTCCTGTTATACGCCTATTTTTCCTTGGAACCTAGTAAGCAATATAAAATTACTGCTATCTCATCATCGAGAAAAGACGTATCGAAAAAACCTGGGCGTAAGCAGTGAACGAATGTGATTCAAGCAATCTCACAGGAAAATACTGTGTTTATTATTTTCTGGCATTCGAAGTATTCAGGACATTCCCTCGTGTGTTCATTATCTTCTGATTACGGACATACACTATATTTTTTGCCTATTTAAACCAATACAATAAGAAGATTTTGTTTTAAACTACTTTATACATGGTGTATTCTCCTATTGAACGTAGAGTTAATTAGTTTTTGGTTTAACTTGATCAACAAATCAATTGCAAATTCAAATAGTAATAATTACAGAATGCATTCAAACATATGTACAAATTGAAGTTATATTTTGGTTAGGTTGGTTGGTTCGTATTCACATTAGTATGTATAAAGTGTTTCTTTTACAAATACACAATTGACTTTATACACAATCACCTGTTTATATAGTTTAGTTCAGGGATCTCTAAACTCTTTGGCACGAGAGCCAAATATTATATTATACATAGTTTCGTGGGCCAAGGGGGAAAAAATGAATGAATAACGTTGTAGGTACAGGAAGTGACACTAGCTGTCTCCTACACCAAGGTTTGAGGTCTTTATTCATAAAGCACCTGCAACTTAAAATTAGGGTTTGTAATTGAGACAGTAATTTGGTTTGTTGTCATGAGGAGAAGCACGCGTGTGGACAGTAACTGGATATCAAATATACTGCGTGGTAAATAAATAACGAAGGGAAACTTATAAAATCTTGGGGTGGGCCCGAGATAATTTTGTGGTGGACCAATTTGACCTGTGGGCTGTAGCTTGGAGACCCCTGGTTCAGATGTCTGTTTATAATTCTTCACACTAATAGCTAAATTGTATTTGTTTTATACTATTATCTATAAAGATAACATATCACATATTTATTTAATTTGATCTTAAATTTACATATATAAGGTAAGGTATACACACATAACTATCATTTGGATAGTAGTAAAAAGAATAAATATTGCACAGTGCACGGATCATAATTAAAAAAATATGACTTGTAAACAAATATGGTGATTAAGTTCTTAATTAAATCAATTGTCTCTTGCCTACAAAATTAGGCTTTATCTCATTGCTCTACCAAAAAGAGCTTTTAATTAAATTCACTTAAATCTTTACTTGATAAACAAAGTTAAAAAATGGTATTTTTTGAAACGTAATACTATCGTGAATAAAGTGTTCCTTGTTTTACTAATTCAAATCTGATTTTTTTCGTTCTGATTTTATTAATATCCATACATAAGCTTATATTTATAATAAAACTCTAAGGCCTGTCCGTAAATTCAACTTTTTGTGAAGTCCAAGTATTAACAATAATAATACTAAATAATATATTTTTATACGTTTTGTTTGTCTGTTTATTTATTTCCAGCTCACCCAGCGATTACTTATGGTGTAATATAGACTGTACTTTTTAACTATTTATTTTTCCAGAAATAGGGTAATCTATATAACATCACGCTATTTCATTAGCGAATGAAGTCTTGTCAAAACAACTGAGCATATGTAGTAAACATACGTTACAGCTGCTTGTTACAGGTAAAAAGCATGGCTCTTGACTCAAGCAGGGGGAAAGGGGGTTCATGTTTCTTAGGAAATTTTCATACGCGCATAAAGTTCTGCTCTTGAGTCGGTTTCATTCCTTTCTATCAGTTAAAGTTCTCGGCTGTGTTGAATGCGTCAGCGCTGTGACTAATAATCTTGCTTACTGCTTACTACTAAGCCAACATAGTAATTTTATTTGATGTGATGTGCACCCACTATAGAGTGAGTCTTTCAATTTAATTTATTTTTGTTTCTTAGATAGTAAATTTAAACTATTTATTTTAGTGTTAGGTGACCTGGCGGTCTAGGGGTAAGGTGTCAGACTTCTATGCTGGCGGCCGGGGTTCAATCCTCGGTCCCGGCACAAATTTAT
>CABEEJ010010926.1:0-12562 GCA_901482245.1 Timema douglasi | reverse complement strand
ATTGTTCTTATTTTCTATTTTTTTCTTTTTTGAAGTTTTGAACCCTCTTATTTTGGATGGTAGATCCAAATTATGGTTCATAGTAAGCTCTGGTACAAATATGCCACTAGTAATTTTTACTATAGAGCCTAAAGACGCAGGATAAAAAACATGACTTTTAAGTAAAAAAACTCTACCATTATGGACGATATAAGTTGACAAACCCCATTTTGGTGTTTAACACCATAATATTATATCCAATCCTTGTTTGAAGCCATGTAGGTAACATTTAGTTTGAATGTTGGTAGTGCTTGCAGAGTGAGCTAAACATTGTGATTTCTTCATATTCTCTCCAATTGGATGTTTATTAATTTATTTAAAATCAACCTTCTTAATCCTGTGTTCTTAAATTAATTTAAGCTGCAGATTGAACCAATATTCAGTCAGTATTTTAATAATAAAAATGTTTACTCAGGATCATTTCAACGTTATTTTATTATATAAGCCGTATTTTAAAGTAAAAATTAATCCAATTTTTCTCTCCATGTTTTATTACCCGTCCGGGCTATGCGCATTTAATCACACTAATTGAGGTAATATGAGGAAGATTTAGAGGAAATGTACCCGCATTTGAGAGGAGGAAGGTTGGGGAAACATTTTAGGGAAAACTAAACGTAATATACCAGGCTGGATTCTAACGCCTAGTCAGTGATCAAAGTCAACCATACACTAAGGTGACCATTCGACTTGGATTTTACGGGACAGTCCTGGTTTTTGGTACATTGACCCGTATGCTAGCAACCATCCAGTAAAACGTCACGGATCTTTAAAAACCATCCACTTTCAAAGATGCAAATTATTTATTTATATCCTTGTGGAATCGGCTACGTGAGCAATGGTTTTCCCAAAATGCAATTTTGTTCATTTCTGTGAAGAATTAAAAAAGAAAATTAAATTGAATTAAATAGAATTTTTTTTAAAAAATATTCATTCAATCAATAAAACTAATTAAGACTGTATTGTTTAATTATATTTTAATGTTTGCGTTCCTAAATATATTTAAGTTACATTAATTGTATCTTGCCCAAAATATAAATACAACTGGTAATGTGATTTTCTATTTATAACTATAAATTAAGTTAACTACATTAAAACTGTTAAAACTATACTTCGATTGAGTTATTTTATAATAGTAAATATAAAGGGTTTTTTAACACCGCGTCCTACCTGTTCAGCTTACACATATATGTACTAATTAGGCTAGTGAGTGAGGGATGACGAGGATTGAATTTAGAGGAATAGTACCCACAGTTTGGTGGAGGGAGAAGATAAAACCATTTAGGAAAAACCCGCCTCCGTACACCTTACCGTGATTCGAACCCCAATCTCCATGTCATCAGCAGTCTGATCTATTGCGAGAGTGACACTTTAGTCCATGCGGCCACCGAATCAGGTAATTATATAGTTAAGTATCTGAAGGTTATAAAGTATTGAATAATATATTATAGCTTTTTGCAGTGTAAATATAAATTAATCATATCCTTTATTAATATATAAAAATATAATAATACATGGGCCCCCAAATTTATTTTTTAAACTTTTAAAATAGGGGCTCATATATATATATATATATATATATATATTAATATAATAATTTAATTAAATATAGATTATATATTCATAGTTATGACAATTACTCAACCCTGACAAATTTAATGTTACCTAATTGAAGGGAAATACCCTCACGTTGGGGTATTTCTTATGGTAATGGAAGATCTGAGACATCCAAACTAATAAAGCAATACCCGTATTAATATGCACATGGTGGGTGACCTGGTGGTCTAAGGGTGAGGTGTCAGGCTTTTGTTCTGGCGGTCCGGGCTTCAATCCTCGGTCCCGGCACAGATTTATCTGATTGCCAAACCCTTCCTTTACCTCTGACAAGACGTGTATTAACCACAACTTGTGAATGTGGGGAATGCCAGGCCTCCACCGTGGTTTGTATTCCACGTTAAACTGTAGGTCCTCCATTTTCATCTCACAATCACCCTACCATTACACATTAGCGTAAGTGCATATAACCCAAACGGGTAGTAAGACGTGGCGCTGATAATAATAATAATAGTAGTAGTAGTAGTAGTAGTAGTAATATGCACATAGTCTAAAATGTAAATCTCATTTAGAATATTTTGCTAGTGATGGGGAGGTTGGGGTTTGGTTCTCGTCTGTGTATAGTGGGAGGGATTTTTTACTAAATGGATCCCCACAGTTCCTACATGTAAATGCTGGTAAACTTCCTCTAAAAATTTACGTTACCCATAACTTTACCACTGGTGTATATGCGTACGGCACGAACGAGTAATACGAGATGGTTAAATATCAAAGCGCTAAAACGATCTTTAACAATCGGTAACTTAATGTGTTCCCCAGTGCAATTTACATCCTTACCAAAGTATATTTCTATCTAGGGTTTAAATCAGCAATTTAAACCTGTTTCAATTTACGCCACACTGAAAAAGCCGCTCAGACTGCCCAGGCATACCATCAGTTTTTTAAGGGAAGATTTTATTATTAAAATAACGAGTGCAGTAGAGTCTTTTTTAATTCAAAGTCCAAGTGATATCTAATTTTAAGCATCCAAAATTCAAATTAACCATTTTTATGAGTATCTAGGCATCATGTATAAAACTTAAAATATAATATACTTTATCCTACAGGGACATGTTGACACCCTTTCGGCTCTATTTTGGTGTGAACCATATTTTTAAATAGCAACCCACTTTTTAAATAAGGATGCGTTGTTGTATTACGTAAGCATCTTGGGGGGTGGTGGGGTTCAAGCTTTTCTTACTTTTTCTGGGGGAGGGGTACAAACAAATATAGACGGGCCAAAATGGTGCAGTGACCCAGCCTCCCTAAATAAACGCATAATAATTAAAAGTGTCGAGACGTGGATTCAAGGACCTTTGGTCATAAGAGTAACAGTAGTTTAAGAGTTTTTTTAATAACTATATCAATGCATGTATTCACTAACAATACTTTTTTTACTATTTAATTTAAATGAATTAATTATAAACGGAACTTTATTAAATAATTTTATAACATTTTTAATTTTACCTATTTAGTAGAATTAATTTAAATTCAGCCTGCAACAGTATTTGGTGTTAATTATTTCGCCTCATTAATTTACACCTTTATGTTAGTAATTATTTATCAGCAATTTATAAATTGCATTAAGAAAACGTTTGTTCCTGTGAAAACATTAGAAAAAAAAACACGACAAATATAACGTAGTCTATACGGGGGAGAGGTAGGAGGGTATTTGCTTATTTTTGAATAAGAGGAGGCAATAGAGGGTCCAAAATGGCCAAAAATGTTCTTATGTGATGCTTGAGCACCCCCTAACGTGGAATTTTCGGACGTTTGCAACGCTTATAGGCACCCTGTGCGTTGTCCGTTGTCCTTAGTTTTATTTAATTTACGTAGTACGCTAATACCCTCGTATCAATCAATGTTTTACCATTACATCTTAAGTTTACAATACAATACAATACTTTTCAATTTTAATATCAATATTACAAAGTGGTTGTTTATAGGTGACCTGGTGGTCCAGGGGTAAGGTGTCGGACTTCTGTGCTGGGGTCCGGGATTCAATACTTGGCACAGCACAGATTTAACTGATTGCCAAAACCTTCCTTCACCTCTGACAAGACGTGTATTAATCACAACTTGTGAATGTGAGGAATGCCAGGCCTCCACCGTGNAAACCTTCCTTCACCTCTGACAAGACGTGTATTAATGACATCTTGTGAATGTGAGGAATGCCAGGCCTCCACCGTGGTTCGGATTCCACGTTAAACTGTAGGTTCTCCATTTCATCTCACAATCACCCTACCATTACACATTAGCGTAAGTGCGTATAACCCGAACGTGTAGTAAGACGTGGTAATAATAATAATAATAATAATAATAGTGTATAATCTAACAAATGAAATTTCTTATCTACTTGAGAGGAGCTCTAGGTGGAAATATTACAAATTTAATTTAATAATTTGATTTAATGACGGACTATGATAGCACATTGAAATAGATACATAGATATAATTACAAGATTAAATATAAATGATGAATAAAACATTAGAAATACTTGCCAATCTAATCCCGCCCTCTTAAGAGGTAAAAAAATTAGTTACCCCACTTTTTACTTACTTTTAACTCTTCTAATGACACTTTATTGCTCTTGCGGGTGTTATTTCAGCTCAACTAGAGCTATGACAACAGTGTTTCAGGCGAACTAATTGATGATTAGAGCCGCTGAGTGTCCTCGTGATTGCAGACAGTGAGCGGGGGGGGAGTTTAGAACTATTCTAGTCACGGATCTCTTTTGGAGCCTAGTTCGTTAAGAGTTTACACAGAACGTGTTGTTGGTTCACGAAATTTACGTGTAATTAAGGTCATAATTTGTTAACAACAAAAATCGCATTTCTGGGAAACACTTGAGGAAAGATTGTTTAGTATTGTGGTTAATAAATGCTTGATACTGGTTGGCTACAAATATTGTATAATAAGATTCCCTGACTTTTCCAAGTTTTACAAATAACGTTTTAAAATAAAAAAAACTTATCTTTTTTTCAGTTTTTCTTGGCAAATGTTAATTTTTCTGATTATTACATTGATTAGGCCTACATATATCTGTAATTAAACCTAACAACCAATAAACATCAACAATCAACATTCTTATAAGCTATATTTTCAATAGCATATGTAATGTTTTGGATATTATTTGTGTCCCGGTGTAAATGTGTTATAAAAAAAACCTGTCTCATGTTAAGTACTCATTTTCATTTAATTTCTTTGGGGTAATTAGCGTCCACTTTTTGAACCTAGTGATTATATCAGTACATGAATTACTTAAATTTATAACAGACCCAATATCCAGCCCCTGACCGTAAATTCATAGCTGTGAAAGTGAAAACCCACATTTCACTAATGATACATTTTTAGGCCAAGCCATGAATCGACCCCGGGACCTTTATCTCAGTAGATAGACATGCTACCGACTGGGATAACGTGTCAAACCTCATGTTTATATTTCCATATCTAGGCAATGCATTTTGTTAACATCAAGGAACAAAAACTTTCGCGTTTGTTAAAAAAAACTTGGTGCAAAATTAGTTTTAAAAATGTATTCACTGACTACCTTATTCTTTATTAAATTCCTTGAGAGTTCCTTCTTTTCTCTGACATAAAATGCTCTGACTTTTCCAGGTTTTAACTGTTTTTCCTGTCCCTAGCCAACATGGTGATTTTTTTTTTATCGTATAGCACATATGATCGTAAGGAGACTTTAATATCCAGGTTCAGTCGCCTTATGTATGGACTATTAGTCGCTTTGGGGACACATAACTTAGCCCGGGGTACACCACAGGAGATTGTCTATGTCGGACCCGCAATGAGATGGTGTGATGATGGTTATTATGTAGTTGTAGAGCCGGAGTGAGTCTTATCCTAACTTAAGCCTAATTTACCAAATCCTGGTGATCGTTGGGTACACTCCCCTTAAGGGAAATACACACAAGGTACCAGCTGAAAATAGAACCCAGTAACCCTGGGCTTGTAGTCAGGTGCATTGACCACAACCCCATGGTGATGTTACTCTGTTATAATTTGTTACCATACAGTAATTACGGAATTGGTGGGGAAAGGGGGCACTGCCCCCTTCTGGATTTATTTTACTTCCCCTATGATATTCTCAAATATTAAATTGACAGAAATTTCTCCAAATAGATTCTAAGGAGTCTAATTTTAAAAAAAGTATATGTGAACCATTCTAGATAGTTTTCAAAGGACATACAAATTCCAAAAATATTATGGGTAAGAACTACTCCAAATAGCTTATAGAGGCGAATACATTATTATTTTTTAATTCACAAACGAGGGCCACTACAAATATATTCTAAGTGCATCCAATTTTAAACATATCAAACCCCTCGAAAACAAATTTTTATTTGCCAACGCCCCCTCCTCTCCCACAAAATAAGCATTGGGAAAGTGTAATATTCATTTGTAGAGCTTAAGTTTGATATTTAAATGACTATCCGTATCTTTGGGTAGGGATGAGGAAGATAAGATTTAGTGGAAATATACCAGGATTCACGTAGAGAAAGAATGGTAAACCATTTAAAGAAAATCAACCGAGTACACCTAGCCAGGATTCAAACTCAGACCTTCCCGTCACCATCAAACCAGACTAGACAAGACTGGTGACTTTGTCCGCATATTCATCAGTGTGAGTCCTGAGATATCGACTTGAAATAATCAGCCAGAATTTTTAAAGCCGGAAATACATTTGTAGTGTTAAAATAAGGTAAAAAATATTTTTTATGACATTAAATGTATATTGGATGATTAACGTACAATTTACAAATACACAGATTATATAATCAAATGACGTACCTACCAATTTAAATTAGGACAGTCCAGCTAGTTCTACACACCCAGCCTCAGGCGTCTAAATGTAATTTACTAATTGGATAGTAAAATAAACGCGTTTACAAATAATGATAAATAGCTTCGTCTACAGCACCAGGAATAAAACAAAATCTCACCAATTTGGGGTGAACCACTCTAATGAGCCATGAATTCGATTCCTATATTTATTTGAAAACAAAACGCTTTATTCAGTTCGTCTTTATAGAAGCCACCTAAAAAAAACTTCACACCTAATGGGCACGTCGCTTGGAAATTATTCATACACTGATTTAGGCCCACAATATCTAGGCCAAGGCCACACATCTCATAAGCGAAGTTAAGTCTATAAAATAATGAATTTACTTTAATTTTTTTAACACCGTGTCTTACTACCCATTCGAGCTATACGCTTTTACTTGAAGCAAACTGTAGCTACACACTGATTTATAAACATATATGAATGTGTAAAAGATTATATTTTAATAGCCACCTATTCAGACATCATCACAATTAACTAAAACAATGCGAAATGATTACCTACAAAATAAAAACCTTTTTATCCACACCGGTGGTCTCATGTTTAACACCTCATTATTGTGCTAAACAGGATTGGTGATGACGGGGAGATCGGGGTTTGAATTTCATTTGGATGTAGTAAGGATGTTTGTTCCTAAATGATTTCCCACTATTTCTCCACATAAATGTTGGTGCATTGATTCTAAAATTGCAATTTCTTCAACCCTTTTTAAATAAAGTAATTAATGTATGCGTATAGTTCAAATAGGTAAAATTGAACACAGGGAATTATATANATATATATATATATATATATATATATATATATATATATATATATATATATATATATATATATATAGGTTCAATTTGAGTAAAAACTTATTTAGAAACATTTAACAACATAATTGTTTTATTCGAGTCGTCATAAAGATATTAATCATTCAAATCAAGTTAGTATCTACTTTCATGTAATCACAAGTCAAGCCATATGCTCTGCAACTATCACTTTTTAAATATGTCAACTTTAACGCCTATAAGATAAATATAGTTGAAATGTTTCATTGTTTGCTAATTTTAATATATTCAAATAGTTTCTTTCTTCGTAAATCAGATTGAATTTTTGTAATAATAAATATATTTTGGCTCGATCCACCAAAATAAACAAAATATAAAAGATTTACAGTATGGCCATGAAATCTCCTAAAAAATATTACCTGACTTTTCACTGATTTAAGAATCCAAATTTCCTTGATTAAGTCCCATATCGGAATTGATGACTTATCTCCCATGAATTCTACATAGTTACTCTATGAGTTAACTTAATATTAAAGAAAGAGTTGATTGAAGGAAGTGTTTAATAAGATTATAATACACAGTTTTCAATAATCAATGTTTAAAATTCTCAGACATTTCCTGGTTTTACTGACAATTTTAAATTTCCTGAAATGTTTAGGTGTTTTATAACTCCCCCAATGTTGAAGACCATGTTAGAAGAGCTGCTTCTTATTCCTCTTCTTAAGTCAACAATCTGAACGGTTGATTTGTTGTGATTGCTATCTATCCTGAGATGGGCATGTACTAGATCCTTCGGGTGGTCAATGCTGCCCACGCCATCTGGTAGAAATCTCATGTACTAGAGGAGTTCAGGAAGTATGATAGTTTCACGTTGCCTTCCACACTGAATTTCTTTGAACGAGTGTGAAAGGGCCGACTTAGGTTTCCGGAAAGTTATTTTCACCAGAATTCCTAGCTTCTTTTACATACCACAATCGACATGGGACAGACGGCTTTACTTCCCCTCCGAAGAAAGTTGGACTACGGATTTTTATCACTCAAGAAAAATCCATCAACCTGGGCTGAGTTTGAACCCACTAACATCGGGTCTTGAGATGAGCACTTTACCCCAAAACCAGCTCGGTTGACTTATAAGAGTTACCTAGACACAAACGCAGAAACATTGTTTGGACCTATGAATTCTACAGCAGTCAGCAGTGTCACTAGTCTGTTTATCCATCTAATCTTGCTCAATAGTAGGCCTACTTCTCCTTTGTGCCAACAAGCATTAGGCTGAGTGAAAAAAATTAAACTTTTCCGGTTCAAAAATGTCATGAAAACCCCGTTTCAATTATAAAAAATATCTAAATAGTTTGTGCTGGGATCATAATTATTATATAAAGTTTTCTTCATAAAACGTATGACTTTACGCGAATAATATTTGCTTTACAAACTTCTTTTTTGAAAACCAAAGAAATAAAGAACAGGTTTCATTGTTTTTATGGATAAAATTTGCACAAAAAACAAAATTGTATTCCTGTAAAGACACTCTTAATCTCTCTCTAAATGATTTTATTTTTGTTACATCAAAGTTAAATGATGAAATACATGTATCAACACGTAATTGACACTTTCAAATTTAAAAAATTGATATCCATTTGTTTATTTCAATAATCATTTATCGACACACAATTGAATTTTTTTAAATATAATTATTGACTCCCAATTTACCACTTATACAGACGTGAATCGACACTCAATTAATTCTTTTTTTTAATAAATTGACATACATTTGATTACTTCAACATTCATGTTTCAAGACCCCTTTGACTACTTTTAAAGAAATGTGTCGATTGGAGAGTTCGAGGTAATCGATTGGGGCTTCTCAATGTCTCAATACTTATCCACCAGTTTTGATGTTAGTATTAGATTACGGTGATTACGCAACATCGTACTCGCACGATTGAATCAACCATTAATGAGCCAATCGAGGCGCATTCTAAAATGTCTTCATTCCGTCATAATAAGCCTCTCGGCAATTTCAACCCTTAGAAGTCTCTCTCCGCGTTCTTATTAAGTCCCCCCTCTAAGAAATGGTCCATCATCCTAGATTTAATGGCCTTTTTGGTGGAAAAAAAGCGACGGTCCAGTGCTCGTTTAGTTGGCCTGGCTTACATAGCCACTTCGCAACCACATCTCCCGCAACCCATTATCTATTATTAACGTTAAAAATGGATGAGGATGATTTTTTTTCCCCGTTGCCTTGCCTCACAGAACTGGAAGGAAATCAAACGATGGGAATGTTGCTTCCTCTTCTTTAACTCTTTATATGTTTACTAGTTTTTAGGCCTGTCTATACCAGGTGTGATTATATAATATTATCCAACTTAACAAAACTTAACCTTCAATTGATAAACACATGTAATGTTGTTGGGGTTTTTTTTGCTGTTGTAAAAACTATCTTTCTGTAGGAGTAAGAGCAGATAAAGGGAGAGTGATTTAAATTTATTATATATTTATTAAATGAATTATAAAAGTGTATGCGAATAAAAAAACACGTACGATAATTGACTAATGACCATGGCCACAGAGAAATAATATACCCGGACACTCAACCTCCAGGTTAATATGGTTGCGCTCCTTTTGGCAGCTTTAGTCCTTCACCACTAGGATCGCTGCGGTTAGTCCTATCACTACCCATCAGTGTAACTAGCGAGGCCCAGTGTTGAAGGACTCAATCTGGCAAAAGGAGCGCAGCGAAACCCACGTAAGGTTGAGAGTCTATTTATTACTTCTCTGCGACCATGGCTAAAAATGGGTTTGTGCAGATAGATATCAACCATGTCCAAGGTTTTAACTTATAGGTAATTAATAGTAATTATTGATAACACTAGTTTAACTGAGAATGTCAAGGGGATGACAAGGTCTACAGGTATCAAAACGATACATTCCCTTGATATAAACCTGTTCAAATTGTTGCATGGATTATATTCGTAACATTTTTTTATCAAATGTTGTCACTACTAGGCAGTTCAATTGCATAGTCCCAGTTTTGTATGTAAGTACCGAAGGAGAATTATTATACTGCATAGTTTTAACTTTAACTTGCATGGCTGTATTCCTGAGGGCGCCAAAATGCTTAAAAACTTATAGAATAGTTAAATAAGGGTAATAAAATTTATCTATTTTCCCATAAAGTTGTATACTCCTTATCCATCTATTTTTCCATTCAACTACACATAGATTACTACATAATGTAATATCAATTTGTATTGCACATAATTATTTTATTTTTTATTTATTTCAATTCAATTTTTTTAATTATATAATTATTTAAATTGTTTATATTTATTCCTTAGATAACCTTACTTTTGCCATTTAATTGCCATTCATAATTGTGCATACTAATATTTTAATTTATTATTTGTAATTGTTACTCATTGTTTTAATATCTCATTGTTGTTATCATCCCATCTATTTATATTCATTCAACTGTTTGTTGTTTTTCTTATATTTCATTTTAATTTTGTATATTACTAAATATGTGTTGTCAGGAAATATGAATGAATGGGTGGGTGCTCATAGAGAAAGTTCAGAGTTAGTGTTAGGAAGGTATGTTGGGGGATGACAAGCAAAACGATACTGGTAATAATTTAGTGATTCTGTGTTTATAAAAGATTTATATCAAACACATGGCTTATGCACACAGATATTCACTTGTATACATACATGACAAGGGGGTGATTCGAGAACGATGATTGATTTTGTATTATATGATAAGTGACCTGGCGGTCTAGGGGTAAGGTGTCAGACTTCTATGCTGGCGGACGGGGTTCAATCCTCGGTTCCGGCATAGATTTATCTGATTACCAAACACTTCCTTCACCTCTGACAAGACATCTTGTGAATGTGGGGAATGCCAGGCCTCCACCATGGTTCGGATTCCACGTTAAACTGTAGGTCCTCCATTTCATCTCACAATCACCCTACCATTACACATTAGCGTAAGTGCGTATAACCCGAACGGGTAGTAAGACGCGGTGCTAATAATAATAATTATTATATGATAAGAGATTTAGAAGTTTAGTAAAGAATACTTGGGCTGTGCGTGGAGGTGAGTGTGAAAGGGATCACTTCTTGTAATTACAATAGTTGAATTAGGTAGGAATTGTGTGAGGAAGCAGCACAAGAGTATTAAGCAAGTAAGAGTGAAAGTTGAAAGTTGCAGGATAAAGGTATGAGAGCGCAATATGAAAGATTGTTAGGCGAAAAATTAACTTTACAAGAGCGTGAATGGAATGTCAAATAAATGATAATGCTATAGAAATTGCTTGAAACAGAATTAAAGATGCTGTGTTTAAGTGCGCATAAGATTTTTTGGGGATCTGCGATGGTGGGATACTTAAAAAGATATTTATGGTGGAATAAACGGGTGGAAGAAAGTGTGAGCGAAAATAAAGAAGCATACAAAAGAATGACCGCTGTTAAGAGTGGAACAGAACGTCAGAGGTTATAGGAGAGACACAAAGAGAAAAATATGAATGCAAGGAGAGTAGTAAATGAGATTAAAGAGCAAATGAAATTAAAAAGATAAATAATTCAGAATGGTTTTGAAGAAATAAAATCTCTTCTGGACGTGGGTAAAGAGAACTAAACAAGGAGTGCAAGGAAAGAGCTATGGCATTTATGATGAACATGGTGAAATTATCTGGGCTAAAAACAGTTTAAGAAAGTGAAGGAGGGAGTATTTTAAGCAATTGTGTGGCGGTAACGTAGAGAAATTAGCAAAAAAATAAGGGAAATGTTATGACGAGTGAAATAATTAACTAGGCTGAGGTGTTTAAAGCTATGAAATTGTTAAAGAATGACAAAGCTGTGGGCGTAGATGATTTCTCAAGTGAAATACTTAAGTGTGCGGGCATGGTATTACTTACCAGATTGTTTTGAGTTGTTAAATGTGTTTTCTGAGATTTTGAATGTTCATAATGACTGGAAGAATGGTATTATTGTTCCTTTGTACAAAAGCTCAGGGAGCATGAGTGAATGTTATCATTATAGAGCAATTGGTTTGTTGATTATTTCAGGAAAAGTTTTTGGGATTGTTTTAATTGGGAGGGTGCGGGATAAAACTGTTGTGTGTAATCTGGTTTCATGCCATGCTTGCTTGGCCCAGATATTTGCATTGCAACAAATGATTGAGAAATGTATGGCAGTAAGGAAGAAAGTTTATTGTGCGTTAGTAGTGGTTGAATTGACAGTTCTGGCTCACTTTCTCCCATAAGGTTTAACATTGATCCTCACCGCACCTCGTGAAGTGATC
>CABEEJ010010925.1:0-12577 GCA_901482245.1 Timema douglasi | reverse complement strand
GGTACAAATATGGTAGCAGAGCATGGTTAGTGACCAAATGGCATTGAAAATTTTCAAAAATTAAATTAAATTCGCAAGTGAGGTAATATAATAGCTTGCGGAGGAAACCTTAGCTGACATCCAACAGTCCAATAGTCGACAAGAAGTTATCCAACAACCGGGTGTAATGACGTCCAGACCGACCACACTGGGGAACAACCAATAGCGACAGCAGCAGTTGTCTGGGGCAATCAAGTATGGGCTGGAGTGTGGTAATGGTCACCATGTTGTCACATAGCGTGAGAGTCTCGGAGCACCTTGACAACTCACAAACAAACATGATTTGGAAGAACATATTCATTATCATAGTAGATTACTATTGGGTTTCAACCCTTCGGACCGGGATCGTGACGATTATTACTGTGACCATTGATGACTTGTATATTGTGTCGTAAAACCACTTTGAAATTGGGATAAAAATCTTTCATCAAACTAATTTCAACGCCTTTAAAAATATATATGTATACATATAGCTATAGTAGTGATCCACAGGTGTAATATCGATTTGAACAAGGTCAATGTTTTTTGAATATATATATAGTGTTTACATTGTATGTCACGTGGGATCCTCTCGACACGGTCAAGGGGCATTGATAGTTTACAGGACATTTATTTCTAAACCAAGAGTACTGGGGCCTGCCTGCGTTAACAACGCGGTGGGAATATGTTTATTCCTGGTTGACGCGTAGCTCCCGGTGAGATGGACCCAACTCGGCCGGCAAAGGACAAATTGTTCTACGAGATTTCGATAAGGGGAGTGACCCCGACCAATTCAGTGGCGGAGAAGTGAGGTCATTTGTCGGACTTGATAGATCGAGAGGACAATGAAGGTGTTGTATTGATCAATATGGAACTGGTTCCTGGATTTGCAACAGAGGGCCCTCACCTGTTACGTAAGCTTGAAAGATTAAGAGAAGAAACTAAGGGGAATCCGAAGCCTAGCTATTTTCAAGGGAAGAATTGGTTAACTGCGAGTCGAGACATTCTCGACAGAGCAGAGCGTGCCCGGCTGGACGAACAATCTTTGTAGGAAAAAAAGAAACATCTCCTAGAATAAAGCTTTCAATTACATTCGCGTATCCTAGCCTTAATAAAGGGTCCAAACATACGGGAATTTGACGTACAAAATACTTCGATACAGCCAGGTACGTCAGCACCTGGAACGATGGAAACAAGGAAAGGTGAGGCTGTGGCAACAGACGTGGAACTAGTACACTAACAGAAGTTCAGAACCCGTCGGGACGAGGCAGTGTTGGGGAGTTTAACCCAAGGGATACTCACCGAGGGGAGAGTTCGGCTCTTTTCCTTGTCCATCTAGTGCGTGATTAGAAAGTCAAGTTTACGGATCAGATAAAACCGAACAACTTTATCGAAAGGGTAATTGAACTCAAATAAATTTATCAGCTCACACGACTCTTGAACATAATTTTCGGTGACTTACAGCATGTTTTTCTGTTCAACTATTTGGATGACTTCGTGATGTACTCTAAAAACAGGTAGGGGCACTTGACACACGTGAGAGAAGTACTCAACAGGCTCCGAAGGTCAAGGTCAATGGTTAATCCCGATAAAATTCGTTTCATGGTGTCAGAAATTGATCTTTTGGGGCACCGTATCTCACCCGAGGAGTTGTCTATTAACCTGGATAGGAGCAAGGCAATACTATAATTCTCCTTACCCAAAACGGGTCGCAAATTAACCAAGTTCCTAGGAATGGTAGGATTTTAAGGACGGTTTATCACCAAACATCTCGTAAAAAGCTTGTACACTGTAAGAGCTCAAGAAGACGGGAAACCCTCTGAGATGTTCAGAAACCAGCAAGGAAGCCTTCCATAGTCTCAAAGAGGACCTTGTCACTCCACCGGTACTGAAGATGGCGGATTTCAAACAGAAATTGGCATTACCTTACGTATGAACTGGAAGCTCTGGCCGTGGTGTTCGGGACTGACAAATTCCGGGCGCATCTGGACCGTAGCCAGTTTGACCTTCATTGCGGCAAACAAGCACTTCCCTGGCTACTGAATCACCCTGGGCAAACGGGGAAGATAGGGAGGTGAATAGCAGGGTTGGTGACGTTGCGGTTCTAAATAGTCCATATCCCGGGAAAGAATAACTGCGTTGCAAATGCCCTGTCTGGGATGTTTGAAGAAGATGGGAGTGATACAGGTAGGGACGAAACAAGAGACCCAGTTCCACTAAGGATATGGGGACAAACGCTGGAGATCTTTTCATCCTAATAGGTTAGCACAGAAGACTGAACCAATTCTGGGGGAAAAAATTATAAGGATGTTTATGAGGGGAAGCCGGTGGTTAAATTTAAAATGCAGGGATAACTTCTATTTACTAGACCATCAGAGAAAATAGGTTGAAAAGTTGCTGTCCTGGAGATACGTACAGACGTCGTAGTAAGGTATTGCCATGAATGTCCCCTGGGAGGACACTTAGGGATCGCAAAAACAGTTGAGAAAGTAAGAAAGATGTTCTATTGAGAACGTATGAACGAATTCCGTCAATTCCGGTTGGGGAATTTTAAAGATATGTGCTTTGCGAGGGGCATTCGACATATTACGACTTCACCTTACTACCCCAACCCGTCCCAAGAGGAAAGGTTCCACAGGAACCTGAAAAACGTGCATATTGCATATCATCATGTTACACCCCACTCCGTTACCTTTTATTTACAACCATAGATAAGATAAAAGGGAGCGGGAGTAAGCCATGAAACAAGTGACAATGGACATTATTAGCAATATTTAAAAGCAACAATATGAACGGTTTATTCAAAACAATAACATTAGAGCAGAAAACTTTACATGGTCTCATTAACCAAACCGAGATATGTTGCAAACCAAACAAATAGATAATAACTTTATATCTTTAATTCACGCAGATAAATTAAGAGAAAGTTATAAAACTCGTAATTTATCCAAAATTCAAATGGGTCAGTCTTGAAGAGACATAACACCCGTAACGTTGAATTTAGTACAATAAATAAATAAAAAAATAATCATCAGGATAATACATAAGGACTAAATAAGAGCCTAATGGGCACCTTCAAAATGTTATCAAAGTGTCCTTTTCATACCTAAGAATAAAGATTTCAAAAACGTTAACTTTACATGTTAACATTCTATAAGAAACTTTAAATTACGTGAGAGTTTGGCTAACAGACTTTAGTCAAACTCCCCCGGGACTATCCGATCCTGACAAAATATTAGGAAATGAAAACAATAGCGCTACTAGTAAATAATAATGATAATATCATATTAGAAGCAAACCATAGAATAAGTTTAGAAAATATACTAAAGTTAATAAATTTTATACTTAATCTAAATGATAAGCAAATTACTTTACATTAAACTATATTTCAAAATGCAAACAAAAATAAGAAACGCTACCTCAATGTTTAAAAAAATCATTACTAGTAGCCACAATTTCAAAACAATTTACATTTAACTCGTTCAACTCCAAGTCAATTAAAAATTGCGGCTGTATAAAAGAATTAACACTCGAGAAGACTCTAGCGCCCAAGTGGCGACAGACAAAGTATAGAGCCTCATATCAAATTTAACGATCAGGTAAAAATAAATAGAATTAGGTAATATTATTATTATTAGCACCGCGTCTTACTACCCGTTCGGGTTGTACGCACTTACGCTAATGTGTAATGGTAGGGTGATTGTGNACTTACGCTAATGTGTAATGGTAGGGTGATTGTGAGATGAAATGGAGGACCTACAGTTTAACGTGGAATCCGAACCACGGTGGAGGCCTGGCATTCCCCACATTCACAAGATTTCTTGTCAGAGGTGAAGGAAGGGTTTGGTAATCAGATAAATCTTTGCCGGGACCGAGGATTGAACCCCAGCCACCGGCATAGAAGTCTGACACCTTACCCCTAGACCACCAGGTCACCAATTAGATAATAGATAAATTACAACACCTAACATAGCTGACACTAAGAGTTAATTTTAAATCAGAGTCCAATAAATAAATCGCCATAGTTACGATTCTGATGAAGATATAATATATAAATGTTTTATCCTGACATCGTCTAGGTCCAGGACAATGTTCCTCGGTCAAGCGATGTAATAAAATAGTCATTTTAGCATACACGCACATCACAATATATAGTGGGTTCCGTCGCAATAGAATCAAGGTGGGAAAATTAAACACACGGTCGGTGACGTCAATACGGCCTTCTCGAAGCTTTGGATGATCACGTAGACCATTTGTTGTCAGGGCTCCATCTGACTTCCAAAACCATGTCTTCAATCCCCTGATGTTTTGAAAGTAGTTCATCTCTCTTCCATCAGAGGGCAGGTGAATAGGTGAATAGTCATTCTCTAGTCGTGTCCAATACTGTCCGGCCCATTACGTGTTAGTTGAACAGGACGGAGTGGACTTCTTCTTGTTGGAACATCGTATCTCGCTCGGCCCACTTGTCGATTTGGGATGATAGGTATAGGCCAGTCATGGTGGTTGCCAGTTTCAGAAGATTCAAACGGTAATTACACGAATAGTTTTTTATGTAGAGATTTATTATGTAAAGAGAATATTATTGTTCAGAATTGTTTAATATGTCGTACCAAACTACGTGAACTACAATAGAGAAGAGTACTATTGTAGAGATTCTATTAGTGTCGGTATAATTGGAGCGGGTAGTATGAATTACATAGAGTTATGCGTAAATGTCAGCATGGTATGGGTGCTATTGTAACATACTGTAATGTAATGTTACAATCATAAGAGATGGGATGTGAACCTGACATTGTTGCAACTCGCATTTAACACAGTCGAACATGCGAGCCATGGAATAACCCCATTCGAACTCTTCCCTGGGGTCGAGTCGTTACAGCCGATTAATCTCGAGTGGGAGATCTTCCCGGAGGACTGGTAAGACATCAGTGCAGCGCTGGGCTGAGGCTCTGGAACGTCTAAAAAAGGCACATGGACCAGTATCCAGAAGGGGGATCAGGCAAAGTGATAGACAACAAAGTGGCCGACACGAGAGGACAAAGTGGTAGACAAGCTTTGATATATCCAATTAATAGTGGGCTAAGTGACAGAACAGTTAATTCAACACACGATTGCCCTTGTTTACACTAAAATAAATTTCCCTCCAACCCATTAGCCTAACCTCACACTTTTTAACATATTTTTTAGGATTTTCTAAAGTAAAAATGTAGGTGAAAATAACTCTTAACTAATTATGACCTAATAAAAGAATATCACGAATCGAACAGTCGCAATTAATACTGCAACAATAAAGAACAGTGAGCGCTGGTCCAGGTATGAACTATTTTATTTTTATATTAATAGATTAGAGGTGAAAAGGGTATAACTGAGAGAAAATATGCTACATTTTCCATGACGAAAGAGTAGAAAACCATTGAGTAATAATTGCTTAGTGGCCTTTATTAAAACTTGAAATTTGACAACAGTTTTAAAATAGTATGTAAAATTAGTAACCGGCAATAAGCGGCAGTAAAAAGGATTTTTATTGTTTTTCAAAAATATAATTTTAATACCTATCCTGTATATTTAGTGCTAAATATTTTTAATTTTTAGCACCACGTTATATCTACTAGATAGTTACTACCCGTTTGCATTATACGCCTATATACTAACTACACTTATGTGTTTAGGGTTGAGTAAGGTTGTATTTAGAGGAACTGCACCCGACTTTTTGTATAGTGAGAGTGGAAAACCATTTAAGAAAATCCACCCTCAGTCAACCGACTGAGGTTGAACCCTAATGAATGGTCTCGAAGTTTAAGGTGTCGGGTGGAGAATGATGCATAATTATTTAGTACCGTTTCAAACCATTTCAGAATATTTTGAGGGATGGGTGGTAAGCAGGAAGGACATATCGTTTAAGGTACAAGATCTAAGCTGTCAAGTTTTAAGGACTGGCTGGTAAGCGGGGTGGTTGGTAAGAGGGTGGATTAAAGCGTGATGGGATCAACACGGTCATGATCGAGCCAGACTACCTTTTGCTCAGGATGGATACAGGAAGGAGGTAAGAGTACGGGATGGGGACTGGAAGTTGTGCAGATCAAGGCTGGGGGGTAGGAGACTGCGAGGAGGGGAGAGGAGTGATTGGCGGGCATGGTGAGAGAAGTGGCTGAAGGCTGCGAGGAGAATACGAGATGGAGGCTGGACTCTAGACACAAGGGAGGAGGTGGGCTGCAAGGGGCAGAACGACAAAAACAGGGACATAAGGTACTCTTGTGTAATTAAGAGCCTGTTAAGGTTAGGTTAGGTTAGGTTAGGTTAGAGGAGAAAGTGATCCACCCCATTCAATGTGGTGAGTCAATATTATTATTATTATTATTAGCACCGTGTCTTACTACCCGTTCAGTTTATACGCACTTACGCTAATGTGAAATGGTAGGGTGATTGTGATATGAAGTGGAGGACCTACAGTTTAAAGTGGGATCCGAACCACGATGGAGACCTGGCATTCCCCACATTCACAAGATGTCTTGTCAGAGGTGAAGGAAGGGTTTGGCAATCAGATAAATCTGTGCCGGGACCGAGGATTGAACTCCGGACCTCCAGCACAAGAGTCTGACACCTTACCCTTAGACCACCAGGTCACCTGGATCAATGTTAACCTTATGGGAGAAAGTGGTCCAGAAATGTCATTTCAACCCTTACTACCATGTTATAACTTTGTTAGTTTTGAAATAATTTGTCTGTCACTTGAGCAACTCTTAACTGGATTCATCTCGATGTTTGTCGAGCAGTTGGTCCAAGTCGTGTCGGCCAATTGACCCACCCAGCCTTCCAAATAATAGTTTATAGCTTGACGAGCAGTTTGTATGGCTCCTCTGGACGGTACAACAAGGGTAGAGAGCCAGTTACCTACAAAGTAGGAAACCAGGTAGCTTGGAGAAGGGGTTGCTGCTAAACTTGAATCTAGGTGATCCGCCCCGCTACAATTGAACGGTTTTTGACACCAGTTACGGTGCAACTAATGGAGCCTGAGTCTGGTCGTCTCACGCGGAAATCTCACGACAACCAATTGGAACCATACCATGGTTTATTAGATTTGAAAAGAGAGGTAGGAGATTCCTCCGGCTAGGGGGTTATCACTGGCTGCCGGCTTAACTCGTGATTTTGCTATGTTTAGCTCAATGTAGTTTTACGCCAGACTGTCGTAGAGTTTGGAGGAAACGGGACAGAGATGTAATTTAGTTCTTTAAGGTTTAGTCTGTAAGTTTTCATAGGTATTCATAGGTATACTAATGTGTGTTACGGGGGTAGCCTGAAACATTCACTGTGTTTATCTGTACAGGGGGAATTTTGTTTATTTTGCGTATTTACACAGAGTTAAGTATGTTTTGTATGATTCTATATAATTTTGTATATTCAAATAGTTTTTTTTTTGTAAAATGAGGGGAGTGTGTACCATCTGTCACACCTCGTGGACTATTTGAAATGTGTTCCTACGGATGGCACTTCACGCCCACTGAGGTCAGAGGTGGAGTGTGTAAGAATAGGTCAGTGATGTACGGAATGTTGGACAGGTCAGGGCTACGAGGTAGAGCAGTGTCAGACGGTAAATGTGTGTTGAGTACCCAGTGGGCCAGTGGATTAATTAGAGTGTTAAGTGTGTTCTGTTTCATTTGCCCTACAATATTGTGGGCCATCAAAGTTAATCAATTTACTCATTAATATAACTATGTTGAACTTATCCTCAACGTGTTTTCTTTACAAGAAGATTAGTAAAGTTCTGTGAATAAATAACAGGGGTAGTGATCAAGTATCAAAGCTAAAATAGCGGAGTTTCTCGGTCAGTGAGGTCACGTGACCGTGTAGTGACGTATCAGTACTAAGTTGGGTCAAGGAAATGTACCTAGTGTTAACAAAAGGATACAACTGGAGCAATATTTGATTTATTTTGGTATAAAAACTGCAATGACCAATTCAACACGAGCGTGACATTTCGAATAGTTACTAAAGTTGTAACAATAGAAGAGTTGTATTTTACAATCGAAGCCCCACCCAAATCGATGCTGCATAGACTATCGTCCGATTCATACTACCCACTTCAAGAATCGTCGACATTTATTCAAATCACCTACTATAGTGTTCTTCATTATTGTAGTTCCATGTCACTTCAAGCAATATACAAACAATATAATTCATTATAAACTCTCTATAGTGTAAACTGTTTATATACGTACCCTCTGGATAAACTGGCTTGCACAGCCTAGTGACCTGGCTGACTTCAAAACGTGCTAAATCGGGTAGCGGGGCAACTTTGCCTTGATGTATCGACCTGGCTGACTTAGATGCATCTGATGGGCGTTTTTCCTGCACACCTGGCGAAAAGAGGACGCGGACATGGCTGCCCTCTTTCGGATTGTTTGTGCAACCATCACCTTGATCTCTGACGTCAGCAGCCAAGCAGTTAAAAAGATTTTTGACAACAAACCCGAGTATCGTCTATACGGAGCGGGATGACCAATCACGACCAACAAGCAAGATGGCCTACGTGAGAAAGACAGCGGGATCCTCCCAAAATATTAAATCACCGACTTAGTTTGAACTACCCCCCCTATCATAACTACGCAGTAAGACCACTATATATTATGAAAGAATCAGACTTTTGAATTCGGCACCATCGAGGATGGACCTCTGTAATATTTATTTGTAATGTAATTTTGAACTCGACGCCATAATGGACGGACTGTGGTTATTAAAAGTTGGTATTATGGAACATTAACTATTTTATTTAATTTTGTTATAGTTGAGATAGGCTGATATTTGTTTATTAAGGACATTATTTAATACTATTTAAAACTAAATGTAACTTCAATTTTGTGTCGCCACTTAAGGGCTTGTTTCTTAAAGATGTTGGTAAATTCTCAATGTTTGCTGTTATAAATTAACGAAATGTTAATTGAAATATATTAATTTTATCTATCTTAATAATCTGGATATTTAGACTATCCGTATTATCCTAGCTTTTGTTGTTGTATATTTAAAATCATTTATATACATTCCAATATTTTGTGTAACGTAAATTTGGCTATTCTTCGCATATATTTATATTTGAAATGTGGCAAACTTCTAAATGTTCTTTATCTTAGTATCAATTGTTAGACCTTGCTCAGTATTTGAATGATGCCGATTCAAGTAGTCCCGCGTGAGTTTACATTAGGTTTGAGGTGTGAAACTCTCGTGTTAGTTTACGTAATGTTTGTAGTATAAATGTATATTGTAGTACTTGAAGGTACTTTGGTTTTGTGTAACATTAAAATACTCTCGTGATATTTAAAGTAAAAGTATGTAATATAAAGATATAACTTTACATTGTAAGAGTATATATTTTCATAATGTCTGTAGATGTTCAGACGCTTTTGTAACAGTTTAGAAAGGCTCTTCTAGCTTTTCACTTTTCATGAATAGATTTGGTTATTAATTGTTTTCATAGCTTTATTGATATAATGCTAACCTTGTCTAATTGAATCAATATTTTTTTTAGCAATAATGTAATCAACTATGTTTTCCTTCGTTCTACTATATAAATTAAGGCCACTTAATTTACTGTCTGTTATTTTTGAAAGAATTAAACTACTCTTTACATTTAACTCTTGCTGATGCTATTTTCTCATCATTATTATGTTAGCTTATTCCCTGTTATCCTTGTAGTATTTCTGTAGTGGCCTATTGCTACGAGGTAAAGAAATGAGAGGGTGTATTACTTAAGCTCAGCGATCTGAATTGTTTACAACAGTGTTGCCAATAACAAATAAAACAGCTCTCTTTAAAGGAAAAGCAGAGAATCAGACTTTTTAGTGAACTATTTAACACCCGTCATTTGTGTTTATTTTTATAATGGAAATTAAATTTGATAAACAATAATAAGCTACATATGCTCTATCTGTCCCAAAAAACTGTCTAAAATTAATTTTTAATCTATTTGAATATGAAAATAAAGCTTACTCAGTGAAACGTGCTCTAATGGCTACTTTCCAGAATACATTCTGTCTAGCACTTTCAACCACGCCGACACAGTAGGACCAACTGATAAGAAAATAAAACATAACTTTGCCGTCAACAATGAAACTAGTTAAATTTTTCCCCTAGCATCGTGTCTTACTACCTGTTCAGGTTGTAGGCTAACGCACATATACCAATAATAATGACGCTAGTGAGTTAGAGATGAGGAAATTTGAGGAGGTTTACTCGCATTTGCGTGGAGGGAAAGTGTAATACCATTTAAAAAAAAAAACTCTTTACACCCGACCGGGATTTGAACCCCACTCTCTCTGAAATCGGCAGTTCGCTCCAACACGAGAGTGACGCCTTAGACCATTTGGGTACCGATGCAGATATTTTCTTTGTTATTGTTGTTATTTTACAGATCTAGCTACAAAAATATCAAGTGTGTCACGTGACCTGACTTATGAACATGTGAAAGCAGATCTAATGGGGTTATTCCTATAATAACCGGAGTGAAACTATAACCGTTCCTGAATTCCAGTTGATGTTTCTACTACACCATAGTTCAGTACTATTACTAGTACACGTACTACTATAGTAACAGTATATAGTACATAGAGTATATAGAACAAATGCTTGGTCTGGTAAACAATGGTGGTTGACTGCTAGCGGAGAAAAACATAGCTTATTCGGTGGTGAGAGGCTGTGACAATCTCAAACATTTGGAATAGTAAATATTGCATAACTAGTATCTCTATCAATCACCAGATGTATTTACTTCATGTAACGGGGGTGGGACATCTTCACGCTCTGTAGATATCTTTGTTTGGTCAGCCGGGTTAACCCCACCTCTCTTTCAGTGCCAGCGTGTCTTCATAAAGTTAATGTTTACAGCACTCAACAATTTTTATCTTTTATATGCACATTTACATATCATAAATAATCGGTATTCCTGTCACGGTTAAGCCAACTTTAATTTAGTCATATTTATTAATTATTTGGTAGATTGTCACGTTTATAATAGTAATCATATAAATGATCACGTTAACAAATACCAATTAAAAACCTTCCTAAAAAACTTGTAGGTGTATATAAAGCTAAACAAACAAAATTGCCTCCGCTGGAAGGGGGGACAACCTTGGGCCCCCCTACTTGTCAATCCTGCGTACGCTACTGTTTGATGGACGAGTTGCGCTGTGTCAGAGACTATACAAGGCCAAGGCTACTTCTCTCCCTTCTCGCGCATGCGCAGATGTTGTACGATCTCTCTCCTTTTGGCACTCATGCGTGAAACCGACACAAGAATTGTTAGCGTCTGCCACTTTACGTCAACAGGTGACTCCGTGGCGCAACGGTAGCGCGTCTGACTCCAGATCAGAAGGTTGCGTGTTCAAATCACGTCGGGGTCAACTATGTTTTTGAACTTTAATAACAAGTTGACTATTTTGTTGCTAAATTTGTTATTTAAAGTAATTTTCCCGAACCAACTGAAAAATACACTTATTTCCCCACTTTGTTAGCTTACAGCATACATACAGTAGCCCCATGACTTCTTTGGTGCTGACGTCAGACCGTCAACATTTAGGTATATACCTAAACGTTGACGGTCAGAAGTGACAGCTGCTAAACACATGTTTTTGCAGATCATATGGTTCGGCGTAGGGATACATAATTTGGTCTGGTAAATTTTCACAGCTGTCAGTCAGCACCAAAGAAGCCATGGGGCTACTGTAGTCAGAGCTACACGGCGATGACTTTTTGTATTTGTTTTTTAAAGAAAGTAAATGTAAAATTGTAATTTAGGTCTAAAACTTCTGTTTTTAGTTCAGGGAGATTACAAACTTGTTCTTGAAAGAAACTATTTTCTAAATTGACACCACTCTACGATAATGCGTCTGAGTCCTTGAAAATATGACAGAAATAGGAAATAATGTGCAATTAAATCTCGGTGATAGATGAGGGGGTAGGGCAGGGTGACTCTTATCAAAGGTGAGTCAGCACCCAGTCCCTTCTTGGTGACGTCAAACGCCACGAAAGTAGTTACGTTCAGCCAACTCACAGCGCGTTGGACGACTGTATTACTGAAATGCCCACCTACGACCAGCGTCTCGAAATGGTGCGATGATCAGAGCCACATTGAACATTTAAAACACTTTGGGGGCTGCATTAAAAAAGAGCGTATTTTCATTATTTTAAGTAAAAGTAAGTTCTACCTACATTACTTTCTTTTAGTAATAAAAATGTATTAAGGTATAAAAATAGGATTCCCAATCTAATTTGTTTCCAGATTTTACAGTAAAAACATATTTGAATTAGATGCAATTTAACGGGAACAACTATAACATTCAGGAATGGTGCATCTCAATTTTGATGAAAAAGAAATTTTGCCGAAATTTTTGTTGGTTTATGAAGAGGTCCGTATTCATGTTTGAAATGCCTGAACTAGAGTGAATAAATGACAAACATGTATAGATAATGTAATTATGACAAAAAAATCATTATTTGTCATTCGTTTATTGTCTTGAAACGTGTATGCAAATTAAAATTAGATTAAGTACCTACCAGTTCAAAGGGGGTA
>CABEEJ010010924.1:1108-12580 GCA_901482245.1 Timema douglasi | reverse complement strand
CGGTACTGCCAAAGCATTCAATAGTACAAACAAATCTAATTGCAATTACACTAAGAGCAATACTATCCCAATAGGAGCCCAAAAACCAGGCAAAGAAAAAAGGGTATTATTTGCGCGAACCCAATTATGGCTCTATAGCAGTTCCCTGGTTTGCTCATCTAAGCTAAAACCGCACGAGAAGCGGGACTACTTAACCAACACAAAATAAAGTTTTCCATCAAATCAACTCAACTGAGATATGGAATACAATACAGACAACCTGGTTGTAGCCATCCAAAAATTAAATCGGTGTACATGACGTCCACGGCGTCATGAGAAACATTGGGTCAACTAGACTAATGGAACTTGTGGAAGTTTAGCCAGTCTCTAAGAAATTACTATATTCCAAGCCAAAGGTTCGTAACGCAAAGACTGTATGGTAAATATACATAGCAACATAGTCTATAGGACTGATGTACAATATTTGAAACTAGTAATAATGAGACTTGGCCCGCATTCTGGAGGACACAATATTTAATCAATAAAATAAACTTTTAAATTTGGAAGTCAACAAGACTTGAAGTTGGTTAACTGTCAACTCGACATACTATCAACACAAATGAAAATCGTCTTCGACAATATACAGAAAACTAAAAGGGTGCAAATAGACATTGCCAATCTTTTACAACAAAAATTAGATTTTAAGTATAAGGACTCGTTGATTATTTCATGATACTTGATTGATCGAAGTCCGTGGTCCTATCCATGGCGGCGGTGGATCCGACGGCTTAAACTTTATAGTCATCGTGTTCTTTGATTCTAGACGATGCAGGAGTTCTTCCTTCAACGCTGGGTTGCAGTAAATTGGCTATATTGTGAACCCGAAGGTGGGCCCTTATATAGTGCCCAATCTGGTAATAACGGAACAAAGCAAAAAGGGTGATAAACACAGGAATATATAAAGGAGAAGGACGGACGAAGGCGGGGGAGAAAGAGAAATTAACAAGAGAAATCCACTTGCGGGGAAAAGGGAGGAACAAGTTTCCTTGGCTCGCCGCTAGTCTCTTGACGTGGAGTGGGTCAATTGGTCAAACTCGATATGCACTCTTTTTCCTGGTCAGGTGTTATAATGCAAGCACGTGTGGCTGCCATCTTTGAATAATTTTCTTCTTCTACCATGTTGCAAATCAATTGAAGAACATCTTGACAGGGTGAGTAGATACTAAGGCATCTTTTATTTAAATATCTCTGGTATTATTAAATTATTTAGGATCAGTTAATATTCTTATGATAATTTGTAATATAGATGTACTTTACTATATTGTCTTGTAGACAGCATGGCAAGCGTATTTAAATTTATCCGACATCATCCAATGGCAAAGGGTATGCGTTAACGTATTTTATTCATAAATATGATATTAATCCTCTTCTTTGATAACTGCTACAGTATTTATCAAAAGACAATATTTTTAACCACCGCGTGTTTCAATTTGGGGAGATAAATGATTTAATTTGACTGCATCTAGTCAGAGAAAATAAACTTTGAGGTGAATTACTTTTTTTAAATATGTTAATATTGTTTTTTCCTTTCGTAAATCATTAAAATATTGATATTTAATTGTAGCTGTCCAATCTGTCTGATTGACATGCTACACCGGGGGTTTTCTTAAGATATTTAAACACATTTTTGAATACCTCCCTCCCTATTGTTTAGAAAAAATCTCATTTTTTCTTTGGCGTGTTTAAGCTTTGTATTCATAAAGTTTATGACTAAACTTCTCATCATAGTGTCAACTAAACTGATTGACAATGTCACATTGACACTGGAAAAACTTGCTGGGTCAGCTTTATGGCCTCTGCAATATTTGTTTACTTTCATAAATACATTGAATGAGGTTATGACAATACAAAGACAAAGAATTAATAAACTTGAAATGCAAACCAATAACTCTCTTCAACTTTTGCTTGAGCTTGACTAATCAATTTATCAAAGTCTACTGTTAAACCACTAGAAATTATATAATTGTCCTCCTGTAAATGTGTAGAATCACCTACAAGAAAAATTTAAACTCTCTCCAAATAACATTTTTTAACTCTGGGAATCTCATAGTGTTCCACTGCCTGCCCTGATGAATGGCAAGAAATTTAAAATTATTTCCTATTAGTTCACAATCTGAGATATTTAAAATTGTCTTGTATGAGTTTAAGTTTTAGTTATTGAAGCATGCTACTTTCTTTACAGACAAAAGTAACCTCAGTGTCCTCTGGTACTACATATACATAACCATCCTGCTAATATCCTTTTAAAAACAGGGCTTTTTAAAATGCTTACTTTCCTTTTACATGAAATTGTATAATTTTTAGACATAAATATATTGAAAACACAATTTTTAACATTACTACCCAACAAAATTAAATTATTCAGATAAATAAACAAATTCTGTTCTTTACACTCTAAAGAATAACTCTGATCAAGCAATCTGAAATATTTTTTCTCTTTAATGATTAAGAATACCTCATTCAAATAAAATTCTACATATGTTCCTGTCTTATACAAAGCTACTGGAATGGTATGAATTATATACTGTTCAAAAGTTCCTTCCTTCTTTAATAATGATACATTAACAATTAATTGCAAACTATCTCCTATAAAAATGGCATTAACAGAACTAATTTAGTAAAAGTCATGCAAATATATTGCTTTTATGTGGTGTATCATTAAGAGTGGTGGTTGAATGTTTTCACCTATCAATGAAAACAACTCCGGTTAAATAAGCACTCTACTTAGCTTATTCTTTAAACTAGTCTCCCAAAGCATAACGGAAATTACTCAATTCAAACAAACATTTGTCAATACTTCTGATACTCTTAATAATAAACCATTCATATCTACATGAGAAGTAAGGATGTGCATCGCTCTCAACAAAGATTTTATACTAGCATTATATTGTACATACAACTTTTGAAAATTTTAAATACAATTTTGTGCTAACCTGGTAATAAACCTGGTATTGTTCACTCTTTTTCCTGTAGCCCTTTCATAAATATTATTTAATTCTTATGGTCTACCAATCTGTCTTGTTACATATATAATTGATCTAACCTTTCCTCTAACAAGGACAATCTTCTAAATCCAAAGTTCCGAACAAACTTTTGAGGATCTTCCCCTCTAGATCAAACAAAGATCTTTCTCTACAATATGTCTTGGTTGGCACTAAATTGGTCAGGCAGCTACTTAGTACTATGCTAAATTTCTGTAAAACCTTACTTAGCAGCTATAGAGAATTCTAAAAACCAACCGACCAAGTATTATTTCCATTATCTCCAAAAAATAGTCCTGTTCCTAATTGCCGAACAATTTTTATTGAATCTCCTGTCTATGCTCGTCTAACAAAGGCTTTATGCTAAAATCCAAAACTATTTTATAGCTATGTTTTGATAGTATTATTTCCAATATATATTCAAATGCTCTTCTTGTGTCTGAGGTTTGAACAATAACTGGCTCTTAATGGAATTAAACCAATGATCCTCTGAACACAAATACTAAAATGAATCCTCCAGGAAACATAGTTAATGAATACAAAAACACAACACTAACACAATCATTAACACCATGACACAAAACTAGAATGACAGATTACACTAAAGTTTTTTTTTATATACAACAATAACAATCATGCCGTTCAAATTTTTATTTTTATTTCTCTGTCCAACCTGCTTTCCGCTGAGTATTATATTCTTCAACACTTGTAGGACTACGAGCACAGCTTGCCCGTGGCTGTTTTCTCTCTCTCTCTCTCTCTCTATCTCTCTGAGAGAAGGATAATTTCTCACTCATTCACTCACTACTCCATTGATAACAGCTTATGTGGTCTCAGCGCATATTGATGAGATGACATCTTAGGGTGTGTTCACACTCATTGGGTAACTGTGTTGTGTCTGAGGTTTGAAGACTTGACCTCTTCTTTCTATTATTAACCTCTTGGCTGATAGCTGTCATTCTCAGTCTACCTCGTGGTCGAACTTCTGGATCTGTGAACAGAAATGGGATAGGATTTCTAGACACAAAAGGTTTCAGCCTCCCTAGATTAACCACTAATGAACGATAAGGAAGGATACCTACAGTAGCCTTATTCAGGAACTCTAAGATTTGATAAGGACCTGTGAATTTTGTCAGGAATTTCCTAACCTGGTTCTTCCTTAAAGTGGTCTTAGTCAAACAGACTGAATCTCCGACATGGTATGTAGTGGGCTACACCCTCTTATCATTCTTGAAGTTTACTCCTTGTAGTTAAGTCCAATATGCTTCTTCAGTCTGATCAAAATGTGAACCCTCCTTAAAAGTTCAGTTGGAGGTGTTACAACTACTGCATTTCTTCCTCGCAAGTCCATTGTAAGCTGTACTAGTCGTCAGTGGTTTTTTACTTCATCCTTGGAAAATGATTTGTTTTTTTCCTAAAATTGCCCCAATTTTCTTTTGTTTAGCGGTACGATGTTCCTATTTCTCACAGAAAATAATATCTTCCCCTAGCGGTTTTCTTGACACATATACTGATGTTTTTCCTACCCTCGTATTTGTTTAGGTAGTTTCTCGTGGCTTTAACTGAAACTGCGAGTCTTCGGTTAGCTCTCGACATGTTTCCTTCCAAAGTCGACTCCCAGTCAGCTTCTCTGATGTCACTTTCCCTAATCAAATGCAACTCGGCCATTTGGTGGTTCTTGGGTATTCCAACCCCTATACCCCCCAGGCTACTCTACCTACCAGGTATCTCTGGGTTACCTTGTGTCACTGAGCACACACACTTGATCATTTAAAAAGTCACCCGTGAACATGGCTTGACTAATAAATACAGCTTTTACCCATAATCTTCTCTCTGAGCTTCTCTGGCAATCTCTCAAAAACCCATTGACCTTCCTTGTGCCTGGACACAGACCCTCAACAGTTAAGATTACTGGGCCTTGAACAGCCTTCATAGCACAGACTACCTTTATAGCTACTTTTATCCTTATTGAGTTTTTAGTCAGGAAGTCTAGGCCTAACATGCCATCATAATTCGCATCAGTACAACATTTCACCAGCAGAAATGTGACCCTATAGGCTTCCTTACCTATCTCTAAATACACCACAACTTCCCCAGAGTTCTGTATTTTGCGACCTGATAAGCCCAAAATCTCCAAGCTCAGCTTTGAAATCTTCATGGACTCCACACTTTTTTGCCACATTATAGAAATTTGTGCCACACTACTAGAAATCGATATTTTCTCCATGAAAAATACATGCTAACATTAATTCACTGGTGTATTCCTTTTATTTTATTGACACTGTGGGGACGATTCTCGTTGAGGAATGTAGTTACTACGACCCTTTTCTCATTTGGGTGATGGCACGCTTCCGCAAAACATTGTCTCGCTAGATGCCCCATTTCACCATATCTAAAGCACTGCTTTCTCTGCATTATAGATGACATGTCTCCCCTAAATGGATCTGCAATCCCTAATTACATGACCTTGCCATTTATACTTGAAACAAGGCTTCCCTTTATCTATGGTGAAAATTCTTCCACGACTGATTTCCTCCTTTTCTAGAGATCGATGATCGACTTTCATCATGTCTATGGCCATTTCTAGTGCCGCTCTAAACGTCATAAGATCTTGCCAACCTTGTAAATTTACCTATTTCTTTGAAAGGTTCATTTAAAAAGGAATCTAGGGCTATCTAGTCAGCCTCAAGTTAAATTACTTCGTTCCGAACTGGATCATCCCCTAATTCATATGTATTGACGTTAATTCTCTTGTCCGATCCACAAAAACATTATACACTTTCTCCCTTCAAGTGTCTAATTTTGGTCAGCTGTTCCCTAAAAATTCGGCTTGTCCACTTCTTTCTGAATCTTTCCACTAAGGCTCTGTTCAATCCCTCAAAACTGTCGGTCTCTAAACAGCTTGGATCTGAAATTGCATATTCTAATGCCCCTCCTCCTAGCCATAGTTTAGTTACAGCCCTTAGTTCTACATCTGACCATCCAGGTATTATTTATGCTTGACCTATATTCTCAAAAAACACGAAGGGCCTGTTTCATAGTCAAGTTTAGTACGCCTTAAGTGCGGTGCTACACTAAATACAAGACGACACCTACCTAAACCAGAATGGAATGGGCCAGTTTCCTATGGGAGAACGGCCCATTCCATTCGAGTTTAGGTAGGTGTCGTCATGTACTTAGTGTAGCACCGCACTTGAGGCGTACTAAANCTTAGATGTTGTCTTCTGCTCTCCCATAGACCAATGAAATAGTCAGCGTCAATGTGTAATTCCTAAACGTCGGTATTGGCTCATTATCACTCTTGTTCTTATGAGCCGCTTCTGATTTAACATTTTCTGCCTTAACTCTATCCAGATACCCTGCTAATTGGTTAATAGCAGTCTGTAGGTCAACCTTCAACCCCGTAACTTCAGCTAAAGCCATCGTAATTGTGTATAAAAATTCCTACCTTTGTTCTCCACTGCTTCTCTCTGTGACTGATGATGCACCGCAGATGGTTTGGACCTCCTCTCCTCTGAGTCTTGGTACAGCGTCCTTGTTCACCCAGCTCGTACCTATTGTTACCCGACTCGGTTGCTTTCCAAAGTCGATCCCTTCCGAATTTGTTCTCACAGAAGTAATACTATTTTTGATGTTACTATCCAAAAAATGTAAAACCACTAAAATCTCACTTTTCTCACCAAAATCGCTGCCCCCCGCCCCGAGCCCCCTCTCCACACACACTCTGTTTGGGTCTATGTTGTAAAGATGGTTTGCGGCCGAGGATAAGGGTGATGACTGGAAATATGATTGTGTGGGTTTGTAATTGATGTTCAGCTTGGGTTTTACTGTTTTTACTGTACTACTATGCGCTAATACAAAATGTGATGTTGATAAGAAGTACTTAAAGATATAAAAGCATTTAAAAGACTATTTAGAAGCTTGTGGCATAGTAAAGTATTGCAAGGATGCTTAACAAATGGAATGACTGACCTCTAGGTGGGCCGATGCGGACATGAACTCCATTACCTTGGGACTCGAATGGCAGCTCCTCCTAACCCACGTAGCTCCCAAAATGAGCAGCGTGACCAATCCTTGGTTCGATAATTAATTGTCAGCCCAGCTTGGAAACTATACTATTTATTCTTCCTTCTGGCCTGATTTAACGTATGTAATGCTTACACACTATTTATTGTGTCAGCGCTTTTGTTCAATTGTTTACCGACTTATCAAGACACTTTGCAATACTCATTTTGTCACTTACAATCTACAAAACAACAAATGTTAAACAAACATGCCAAAATTTAGGCCGTGTCGATTACAATAATTTAAATAATAACAGTGACGAAAATCCACATGGTATTCGAGGCCTGACACATGCACAGTTCAAAATATCTTTCATGTTTTGTCATGAGACATAAATGAAAGGAGCATTGCCTTTTGTCGCAAGGCGCCTCGTAACAATGTCGCAAGCAGTGTGTGGCACTTCATTGGATGTTATGGCAGTCGAGACGTTTGCAGCACATTGCAACACACTGGGACAAATTGTCTTGTCGTGAAACAAAGTGTTGCATTTGGATTGTGGCTACCCTAAGTAGACACTAGCTTGGGTTTGCTTGCGTCATCATAGGATAAAAGGATGACCAATGATATTCTCGGGACCACACTATTGTTCTGCATACCTTAGACTATCTCTCCTCCTTTTAACCTAGGATGACGCAAGCAAACACACGCTTGAAATCTTTAATTCAATTATACTGCCGGTGACCTGGCGGTCTAGGGGTAAGGTGTCAGACTTCTATGCTGGCGGCCGGGGTTCAATCCTCGGTCCCGGCACAGATTTATCTGATTACCAAACCCTTCCTTCACCTCTGACAAGACATCTTGTGAATGTGATGAGTGCCAGGCCTCCAACGTGGTTCGGATTCCACGTTAAACTGTAGGTCCTCCATTTCATCTCACAATCACCCTACCATTACACATTAGCGTAAGTGCGTATAACCCGAACGGGTAGTAAGACGCGGTATAATAATAATAATAATAATAATTATTATTATTATTATACTGCCATGGGATGTGATATCTGAGAAATTTAAAAATCGTGTCAAACAACTGGATACTTGATTTGCCTCTAATTTTTATAAATCTTTGAGATTAGATTTAAAAAAATAAAATACAGCAGATAAAGGAATACATTTAGGCCGAAATGGAAAGCTAAATCTACTTTAACTTTTATAAAAAAGTTAATAGCTTGACGAGATTTTTTTTTCTTTGCAAATCGATCGAAAGACAAACCAAAAATTTTTTAAAAGAAATAAATAATGTCTTTAAATGATTGGTTGTGTATGGATGTTAAAAGGATCGTTTGGACTTTATATGTAAGATCCCCAAGTGCTTGTTATGAAAATAAAATTTTAGGGCTCCGTTCCAAAAAATGGTTAATGGAACCTTTATAGGATCGCTCAGTTGTGTCTGTCCAGTCATTTTTCATTTTGCCTGTAACCTACGAGCTGTTTAACATTGAGAACTCAAATTTGACATTGACCTATGAGCTGTTTAACATTGAGAACTCAAATTTGGCATACAGTCGGTATGTTTGTCATTTAAGAAAGTCCAATAATAAAACTAGAAAAATGTGTTTAAGGATCGTTATAATATATATATAATAAACATAATTCATCAAGTACTTTTCTCAGAGATGTAAAAAATATTTTATATAGAGGTGCACAGTAGTGCACCAGCGAAGTTCGGCGCAAGCACTACCAGGCATCTTTTACATGATACAACCCAGGCCATTTTAGCCCCTCTCCCTCTAGCTTGGCTCCAAAGAATGATAGGAACCTAATTTTTTGTTGTTAAGATGAGATATTTTAGCCAACTCTCCAAATTATAAGTTTTTAGCTTAAAACGATTTGTGAGATAAATTATTTAAATAACGCTTATTTTGGGAATGACAAAATGACTCACTGATCATCAAAACCTATAGAGCATTGATTTTCAACCGGTGCGCCACGCACAGCACAGTGGTGTGCCATGAAGGGTCAGCAGGTGTACTGCAGGAATTATGCGGAAGGTCTATAATAACCGATAACAAATTGAGGAAGAAAAATATATTTTTTTTACTTTCTCGCTACCTTACAGGTAGATAAAGTATTGTGATCGTCAAAAAATTTGAACTCAATATTTTGATTAATTTCAACCTTTCATGAACCTCTGTTAGTTACTTAGGAAGTAAACCCACATTTGCATGGAGGGAGAGTGGAAAACCATTCAGGAAAATCCAACCTCAGTTCACGCAAGTGAGATTCGACCCTCAGAAGTCTAGCTCAAGATGAAACTAGTGCGTTAGCTAACTAAGCCACCAAGGAGGGGGATTGAAATTACTTATCATTGTAAATACAGTATGTAGGTCTATTTATAATAAAAAAAATTGATTTGAAACCTATTTTTATAAAAGCTTTAATTTTCAAGCCGTATGCAAATATACATATTTATTAACTTTTTGTACATTAAAGGTAAAGCATTGCGACCATAAAAAAAAACCAATGGATGTCAACGTATCATGGCCCCCCCGAACTCTAAAAAGTAGTTTTTGCAATGCAGTGTGTCTGTTTAACCATAAAATGAAGAGTAGTTTAATAAAAGGCAAAAAGAGAAAAAAATCAATTTTTCTCAAAATCAACTATAGAAATTTTGATTAAAATTCGTATCTAGGTGTTGATTAAGATTATAATAACATGAAAATTTTCATTTTCCAATGTAGATTATGTTTAGAGTACTTTACAAAACGCGAAAATTTCCATATCTCCACAACTATGTAAGATACTAAATAACTTTTCATTGCAAAATTGTAGTACTATTAAAAATAAAAACTTTTATTTGAAATATATCTTTATAAAACCAATAGTTACTGAGATATTGGCAAATATATTAATAAAATCTCGTGAGCTTCAGTTGTAAAGAGATACTACTTAAGTTTTAACGTAATAATTCTCTAATGCCACAGAGTAAATAGATAATTAAGTTTCTCAAAAAGTTGATGTTCTTTTCCCTTTAACCTCTTAGGGGGAATGTTTGTAGAGCATTGATCTATCTCTTATCATTATAGACTCAATAGTCCATATTTATAATTTTAATTGGTCTAAATTTATAAATTAAGAATTTAATAGTCATAAGATGTGCAACCTCTAATAAAATGTCGATAATTTTAGTCGGAAGTAGACATTTTTGACGTGAATACGTCTTTAAATTTGCCACCATACGAGGGCAATCCAAAAAACCTAAGGATAACAAAATCGGGGGATACAGTTTGGCGTTGTAGTTTCGAATCTATTCTCTACATCCAAAATTAAATTATAACACTGGATAGCTAAAGGATCAAAGAATGCATTACAATATGCGAGAACAGTGACGCATCGCGCGTGGTGGAGGGGGAAGCCCCGCCATTTTGAGGTTATTTTGCTGCGTATCGAGATTTGCAATTAGTGTAACTTTTGACTCGGAGAAGCTACGATGTTCGTTTAAGTTTTAATCGTCAGCTGTCGTCAAAATCTATTGAATGTATATAAAACATTAGTTTAAAGTAGTGACAGTGAATATAATAAGGTGTTAGAATACCAGAAATCTCGATGTATCTTGTATGCCATTTGTGTCGTACTTTTCGTATCACAGACCTATAATTAATAAAGTTATATTGTAACACAATAATTATTTGTTTCCTTGCTTTTATCCTAAATACATAAATAAAAATAATTTATTTAAAAAATATATAACCCGTTACATAAACGTATTCACGTACAACACACGGCCGTGTCCATGACACAGCCACACCCCATTTTTTTACGAAGTTTAGACCCTGTTGGACCCAGAATTGATCTTTTTTTTTTGTTCCAAATATATAAATGACGACTTTAATCCCCCAAAAATAAAATTTAAAACAGAAAGTCAAAAAATGTTTAACATTAAGTACAGCAGAATCTGTGTTCAAGTTCACTAGTGTATATTGTTTCGTTTCACTATTATGAGTTTTGGGAAGGCCTAAATATCTCTATTTTTAAAAAATGGAGTGAGAAAGTTCGTGCAGAGTTCTGTACCATTTATTTTAATCCATGATCAAAATTATTTATAGAAAATAACAAAAGGATAAGAATTTTAACAAATAAAAATTTAAAACAAAGTCTTTGTAATATTTTTTTAAAGATAAAAACGCCCCTTAACAAACTGATGGATTGCCTTGAGAATTTTAACACCTTGCTTAGTGTACCTTGAGTTGAAAAGGGTTGAATAATGCTGCTATAGGGTACTTCGAGTCAACATAGAACCTTGGAAAATTGGCATAAAGGTAGTAAGTACTTGAGATATAAGCCAACGATAAAATACTAAATCAAAACATTTCAACATGATGGTTCCCAAAAATGAGGGGGGGGGGGGCCCCCAAAGGCACCCCCCAAAACCCCCCGCCCCCCCCCCCCCC
>CABEEJ010010922.1:0-12589 GCA_901482245.1 Timema douglasi | reverse complement strand
GTTCGGATCCCACGTTAAACTGTAGGTCCTCCATTTCATCTCACAATCACCCTACCATTACACATTAGCGTAAGTGCGTACAACTCTAACGGGTAGTGAGACGCGATACTACTACTACTAATAACAAAAATATCACAGAGCTGTATAAAACTTAATATTATCAGTTCTCAGTGACTTACCACTCGTCAGGGCTATTCGACCTATCAATTACCCTAGTGGAGTAGGAGGAAGATAGATAAGACTTCGGTGATCTTAGGGTAAAGTACCTTCCGGAGTTCAACGGATTATTCTTGAGCGACAAACATCAACAGCACGACTTCCTTCGGATGGTAAATGAATCCATCAGGCCCATGTCGATTGTGGTGTGTGAAATATCCTCGGGAGATATATGAAAGTATCTTTCCGGCAAAATCTGTAGGATCTTTCGTGCTCGCTCGCGAGGCTCGGGGCCTTACGTCAGGGAGGAGCATCCAGTTGTAATAAAAAGTCTGCCTACACAAATATGGCATGTTTTTGTGAATTGACATAGAAAAATTAGAGGGATGAAATGTAGTCAAAGATGTATAAGGAAAAAGAAAGGTCCGGCTATGAAGGAAATGTGAAGGATGGCATATATTTCTTGTTAACTTTGGCAGGAGTCATCAGTTTTAATGAAGGACGGACTGATGCGTCACTTGGTCTCACTTTCTATAATAAAAGTACAATAAATATTTATTATTTTAGTATTTACGATCCTTAAAAACCAGCAGCAAAGAACAGGACAAATTGTAAAATATCTCCCCGAACCGAGTCATATTTTTAAAAATGATAATGAAAGAGATCTTTACCGATTTCTTTCCAAGAAGTGAAATTATCCAAGGGGACGTGGGGAGGGTTGTAAGAAGCCTTCGTGTCAGCTATTGTAACAAACACTCGTGATAACACCAGCAAACAGAGTGGACGTGTGTTAACCACTCGTGATAACACCAGCAAACAGAGTGGACGTTTGTTAAACACTCGTGATAACACCAGCAAACAAAGAGGACGTGTATTAACCACTAGTGATAACACCAGCAAACAGAGTGGACGTTTGTTAAACACTCGTGATAACACCAGCAAACAAAGAGGAAGTGTATTAAACACTCGTGATAACACTAGCTAACACAGAGGAAGTGTATTAATCACTCGTGATAACACTAGCTAACACAGAGGAAGTGTATTAATCACTCGTGATAACACCAGCAAACAGAGTGGACGTGTATTAATCACTCGTGATAACACCAGCAAACAAAGAGGACGTGTATTAACCACTAGTGATAACACCAGCAAACAAAAAGGAAGTTTATTAATCACTCGTGATAACACCAGCAAACAGAGTGGACGTGTGTTAACCACTCGTGATAACACCAGCAAACAAAGAGGAAGTGTATTAATCACTCGTGATAACACCAGCAAACAGAGTGGACGTGTATTAATCACTCGTGATAACACAAGTAAACACAGAGGAAGTGTATTAAACACTCGTGATAACACCATCTAACAGAGAGGACGTTTATTAAACACTCGTGATAACACCAGTAAACACAGATGAAGTGTATTAAACACTCGTGATAACACCAGCAAACAAAGAGGACGTTTATTAAACACTCGTGATAACACCAGCAAACAGAGTTGATGTGTGTTTAACACTCGTGATAACACCAGCAAACAAAGAGGACGTTTATTAAACACTCGTGATAACACCAGCAAACAAAGAGGACGTTTATTAAACACTCGTGATAACACCAGCAAACAAAGAGGACGTTTATTAAACACTCGTGATAACACCAGCAAACAAAGAGGACGTTTATTAAACACTCGTGATAACACCAGCAAACAAAGAGGACGTTTATTAAACACTCGTGATAACACCAGCAAACATAGTGGACGTTTATTAAACACTCGTGATAACACTATTTATGTTATCTTTTATCTTAATAAAACCAAGTCTAATCGTATATAGGAAACGTGTGAGGCTACCTGGTGCCCTAACATAATATACTTAGATATGTTGATCTATAGCTGAGATACAAACTGACGCACGTGAATCCAGGGTGATCTGGTAGTATATTAAATTGGTCAGGATCCAAACCAAGGACACCGGGATTGATACGATCGCGTGCTGTTAGAAATGCACCCACTTTAGCGTAAAGGGAGGGTGGGAAACTATTTTAGGAAAACCAACCTCCATAATCACAGTCAAGATTCGAACACTCGACCCTTTTTCTAACTGTCAAAACAATAATATACGATATTGACGTTTATTCAACGTGTTAACCGACGTGTATATTTCTAATAATGTGGTAGGGATTATATAAGTTTAATATTAGATAAAATGTGCCCAAAGTTTGCTGGGATAGAAAGTGTGAAACCATTTATGACAAAAGTACCTCACTGCATCTAGACGTGATTCGAACCCTAGACTATCCATCATCTGCAAACCAGACAGTGAGAGACTGACGCCTTTGGGCTCGTGTCTCACCTAAGGCAAGGTATTATTAAAGCTTTATTTCTTTTGAAACATTTTCATTTCTCTTCGTAAGCCTCTTAATATAACAGACCCTATCCTCACTTATACACACGACAGCTTATTTTCAACCAAGGGTTTCATACCCTACTTGTGATTCACGGTACATAGTCCCCCCCCCCCTTCCCCCTTCCATTGAAAACCCTGAGCTATTGTGCAATGTTGGCCCCATTCAACTCCCTCCTAACACGGTCAAAAGACCTCCTCTGACGTATTGCCTATCCTACACCCCCCACAATCTCTTTATTCATTTGACAAGCACTCAGCTGTGGCCAATGGGACATGGTCAAAGACTCTCACGAGGTGCGGGGTGGGGGGTGGGGGGCAGGGTAGGTCCTTTCAATATGACTAACCTTGGGGAAGAAAAGGGCAAATTGCCTTCATACACGTATAATAGAAGTCTTGGTAAAACTTGGAGATTGGTTTCCATTAGGTACCGTTGTAGAAACATAAGCTACCTATTTATTTTTTTGAGAATTAAAAACGTTGCCAACCTCCTTCGCTGGTAGAAAATTCTAAAGTAGTGGTATTCAACCTTTCTTGTTCGCATACCCCCAGACATCTTCAACTTTATACCTCCAATGGTGTAGATGCAGAATGCGAGTTATACTCTTTAATATATCATATATAAAATAAATTAATCCAACATAATTTATTAAATAATATGTTTTAGATGATATATATTTATGTGTAAATTTATCCAACACCTTAGCTCAGTCGGTAGCGTGTATGTCTACTGAGCTAAGGGTCCCGGGTTCGATTCCCGGCATGGCTGAAAAATGTATCATTAGTGAAATATGGGTCTACTCTATCACAATGATAAATTAACGGTTGGGGACTGGATGTTGTGCCTGTCCTAAGCTTGAGCTAGATTGTAAGACATATGAAACTACGACAGTACTAACAAGCCGGTAGTGGAAAAATATATAGCTTGAATAATAAACTGACTCAGATCATAATCTGAAAAGAGTAATGGATGTAAATATATATATGCCCATAGTTTAGTACCCTTTATCTACCACATAAGATGTCTTTGCGCGCCCCAAGGTGAATAACACTGTTCTATGGAAATGATCCCCAACGGGTGGCTCGCCAAAATTTGAAGTTATATTATTGAGAATAGCAAATTAAATGTATATACCTAGTTGCTTTCGATAATATATTTTAGAAATATATAAGTCAAATTTTTAGAGATTCACTTTACTTACTTTCAAGATGACATAATGGTTGACAATAAAAGAGATGAGAAATTGATTATAAACATGAGCGTGTAGTTTCTTACACAAAAGTTCGATTAGTGTTCGAAGAAGAACAAATAAACGCCTATTTCCTGTTCGGTTGAGTAAAGTATCTCTGAGCATACGCATACTCGAGTATGCCTTAGTGCCGTCTACTGGAACATTCAGTGTGCCACTAGACTAGGGCATGAACAAAAGTGCGTACACAAAGTGTGCACATTTGCGCTAAAATTTGGCACGGACATAGCGCGAACGTTCGGTTAGCATAAACGCCAGCAAAAAAATTTAGTCCACCAATTTGTTTTAAGATGGCAGATACAAAACACTAATTTTTGGCCTTTTCTATCAGCTGTTATAATCTTTCATGCCAAAAACCATCACATTGATTGCGATAAAAAAAATGGGGTGTGGCTGTGTCATGGACACGGCCGTGTGTTGTACGTGAATAAGTTTATGTAACGGGTTATATATTTTTTATTCTAACACCTTATTATATTCACTGTCACTACTTTAAACTAATGTTTTATATACAATCGATATATTTTTGCGACAGTTGACGATTAAAACTCAAACGAAAATCGTAGCTTCTCCGAGTCAAAAGTTATACTAGTTGCAAATATCGATACGCAGCAAAATAACCTCAAAATGGCGGCGCTTCCCCCTCCACCGCGCGCGATGCGTCACTGTTCTCGCGTATCGTAATTCATTCTTTGATCCTTTAGATATCCAGTGGTATAATTTAATTTTTGATGTAGAGGATAGTTTCGAAACTACAATGCCAAACTGTATCCCTCGATTTTGTTATCATTAGGTTTTTTGGATTGCCCCCGTATGGTAGCAAGTTTAAAGACGTATTCACGTCAAAATTCATGAACATAGCTCATTATGTTAACGGGGTGTCAGAGTTAATTAAAATTTACTTCCACCATTTTATTACAGTATGATAGATACAAAACAATACTCGTTGAGATTTTCCTCAGCTTTTGCTTATTGGATTTTCATCGGATGAAATTCGAAAAGTTCATATACATACACGAGTATATGTACGATATTATAAAAATAACAACCAAGATACGTGTTAAAGAGAATGCCGATGGCTGAGAGAAGGCAAAATGACCAATTAGAGTGCAGGAAATTACTAAAATAAGAGAGGATAGAAGCAGATAACAGCAAGTGTGTGAATGAGAGGTGAAGAATGATGAAAATACCGTGGAAATGGAAGCATTATTTTACTAGACTGACCCGGCTACAAAACCGTTTATGATGGTGATGATGATGATGATTTTGATGATGATAGTATTTAAGTTTGAGTATGATTACTTATAGAACTGAACGTGGTATTCAACACTTTCTAAACTTGTTTGGTAAAAATAAAGGTATATATTTAACATTCAAAATATGTTTTGTGGCAAATAAATAAAACACAATTTTGTTATTTATTTCCGAGTCGAGACGTCACTAACAATAACTCGGATGGGAAATGGAAGTGAACACAAAGAATTCCACATACGTACTATTCACGTCGCTTTCCTTTGATACGACAAGGCCATGAAGCACCGGATGGAAGCGAAAACGCAGAATTGAATTAGAACTTGTTGGTTGAATGAAGTTCTTTTCAACTCAAATATAAAATGAAACTATTATTATCACTTTAAAGAATCTTCTGGCGTGATACTTTCAAATTGGATCCCACAAAAAAAAAAAAACCAAAACATTGAAATTGGGAAAAGTATTCAGCTCTTAAATATATATATTTTTAACTATAACTCACCCGCTTCGGTAAAAGAGCCTCACTCTCATAATAGGCCAAACTGCCAATAATGGGTAGATCGGGGCTCGAATCTGGATCTGGTGTACTGAGGGTAGTTTTTCTTAAATGGTCTTCAACTCTCTCTCCACGCACATGCGACCTTTCTCATCCTTGGCAAATTAGCGTAATTAAAAAAAATAGCCATAGCTTTTAAAACCATGGTAATAAGTGAGACTTGTGTTATTTTCCTCCCGCCACGTCTTACTCACCCTACGGGTTATATTTATTTTGATTTCGATGTTAGAATATGGATGAGTAAGTTATTATTTAGAGGGAGAGGGAGGAAACTCTGGAAAACCACCCTCAATACATCCGGTTGGGATTCGAACCCAGATCTTCTAGTCACCAGCAATCTAGTATATTACGAGAGTGACGCGTTAGACCATTCGGCCACCGATGTATTATTATTATTATTATTATTATTAGCACCATGTCTTACCTAACCGTTCAGGTTGCACGCACTTACTCTAATGTATAATGGTAGGGTGATTGTGAGATCAAATGGAGGACCTACAGTTTAACGTGGAATCCGAACCACGGTGGAGGCCTGGCATTCCCAACATTCACAAGATGTCTTGTCAGAGGTGAAGGAAAGGTTTGGTAATCAGATAAATCTGTGCCGGGAGTGAGGATTGAACCCCAGACCCCCAGCACAAAAGTCCGACACCTTACCTCTAGACCGCCAGGTAACCAAAGCCATCGATGTGGTTAACATGGTACGGTACATCGCACTGACATTCTCCCTCTTTTATCTTAAAAAATACCCTTACTAAAAACTCGTAAGATTTGTGAAAAGAAATAATAGGTCTATACATTTTTTAGAAGCACTACCTCAAACATAAAAATGAAATAATAATATACACTGTTACTTAGTCTATGGCATTAGGAACTAGGAACATTGTTACAGACAAATTGGGCAAAGAGTGACATCTTTGTCCACCAAAGAGCATAAGAATCAAATTCATTTTTACATACCTTAGTTAAAAAGTATATATATATATATATATTTTCATCTTATAGCTCAGATGTGATTGGTTTTTTTTAAAACAAATATGAATTTAAAAAAAATCTTTAATAGTACTACAATTTTTCAATGATAAGTTATTTCTTATCTCAAATAGTTACGGAGAAATTATGAAAATAGGAAAATTTTCCATATGTATAGTATTCTCAAAGGAATTTTAATGAAAAAATGAGAATTGTCATCGTGTTTATTATGATAAACAATGTCCAGATATAAAATGTAATCAAAACAGTTAGAGTGAAATTTGATAAAATCTAGTTTGTCTATTTTTGCCCTTCAGTAAACTACTTTTAATTTTAGGTTTGGATATCTAATTACAAAAAAATCTTGAGGAGACCTTATGAAAACTCCTGATACCAAGTTTTAGTCCAATCGGTAAAATAGTTAAGACCCTAGGCCGATGTACAGACAGACAGACAGACAGCATCACGAGAACAACTCTTTATGTTTCAAGTTCTATTTTTTTTGACAATAACATTACTTTTCCCCCCGAGGTGTCGTAAAAAATAATAATATAGTAACATATATTTAATTTAACAATAATGAGCTGGGATAAATATTTAAATTGTATTTATATATTTATTACTATTGCAATGAGGCGGAATTTATAAACACACATTTATTCAATACAACATTAAAGATATTCAGATATTACCTCTATGACTGCTTCTATGGACAAATATTTGAACTAAATACATTTTATTTTTCCCAATTTATAAGTAAATCACCAATGTTCTTCAATTCTCATAAACGAGCAACGGCCAATAGTTTGTTCTAGCGTTCTTTCTTCAGATTTATCAATCTAGATTTTTATTTGAATAAAATTAAATTGTTTGCGACTTATTTTCAAATTATTGGTTCATTTTACATTATAGTGGGTTCTTTTTTCTATTTATATATATATATATATATATATATATAGAGAGAGAGAGATAGAGAGACTTCTAAATTTGAAAAAATATTTTTTCAAACGACATTTTTCTCGCGGCTTCGTTCGCGTTAAACAATACATCACACATTAGACAATTTCAAGTCGAACAGCTTATTCAGTAGCGTGTCTGTAGACAGGGCTCAAGGTCCCAGGTTCAATTCCTGGTATAGCAAAAAAAGTTTATCATTGGTGAAATTCGGGTTTACCCTTTCGCATTGATTGTTTAACGGGTGGAGACTGGGTGTTGTGTGTGTCCTAGATTTAAGTTATTTTACAGGTCCCGTACTGATTTAATCATATAATTGAAAAAGTGCACGTTAAATACCATAAATAAATAAAGGTTAAATGAGTAACTGAATTTTAATTGTATTTAATTTAAGTGTTTCTTTTTAAAAATTAAAGTTAGTTGATCAAATATTTAAATATAAGATCTGTCAAAAATGATTTATATACCCAGTGACGAGTATTGACAAATCATCCAGACGCTTCATTCTTAGCTTTCCGCAACACATTCATTGAGAGAGTGTTTTCCCGCGCAATCCGGAGGAGCGATACAATTTGAACACGACACAAGTCGCTCTATCAACGAGAGCAAATAATGACTTGTCATGTCAGTACGATTTAGCGAGATTCTACTTTAAAAAATAATCAAGGCAATGTCAAAACAATTTTATAGCTTACATTAAACTTGAATGTACTAATATTATAGTTTGAGTGAGTAGCCTAGTTCGCTACTAATATATACAATTTCCTATCCCTTTAATTACTATATACATAGGTCCATTCAATAACGCTGGTTTATTGCCTTTGTTCAAACACAATAATTTAAAAATATTTTTTTTATTAATATTTAGCACCGTCTCTTACTAACCGTTCGGGTTATACGCTTTAAGTACTAATTACGCTAATGGATTAGGAATTGGGAAGGTTGAATTAGAGGAAATGAACCCGCATTTTCGTGGAGGGAGAGTGTAAAACCATTTAGGAAAAACCACCCCCAGTTCACCCGACCGAGATTCGAACCTCGATCTCCCCGTCCTCAGCAGTCGAGCTCAACACGACTAGCGCGTTAGCCAACTACGCCACCGAGGCGGGTAATTAATGATAAATAGTATGGGGCACTGCTTATATTTTCTCACTCTTTTAACAGAAAATGTAGATATTTACTCAAAACTTGTAGGATATGAGAAATAATACACAATAGAGGGTCGATAATTCGGACTAATTAGGGATCAACCCAGTTTGGATTTTTGAAAATATAGTACTTCTACCAAATATAGAATAATAAGCATAAACGGTCTTCTTACGAAAATTCAATGTTAAGGTAGAAACATTTTCACTTTATTTAAAAAAGGAACATAAGTTTTGTTCGTGTTGTTGATAAATATCACAAATTCTGTAAAAAAATATTATAAGGCAAAAATATAAAAACGAAAAAAAGTATCAATTTTTTTAAAACAAGAATTGAGGTGAGTTTTTTTGGTGACCATGTCTGCGATATTTAACACCACTGTGGTTATTTTGATAAATAAGTTTTTTTTTCTTGGAGAGCTGGAATATCGACGATCCGGAATTTTGACGTCCGCATTATCGACGCACGACTGTAATAATATACACGGTTGCAGAAACACACCGAGAAAAATGTAACGACACTGTTTACCTAAAAGCATTACAATCAACTATTCATCTACCAGACCTTCATTAAGGGAAAATATTTATTACTACTCGGAGACTATTGATTTAAAAAAATATATTTCAATAAAAAAAATTTTAGTCCCACAACTTTACAATGATGTGTTATTTCTTATCCCAAAGAGTTGTGGATATATCAAAACCGGACACATCTGATTATTTAAGGCAGTGTCTAGGTAAATTTCCCGAAAAAGATAGATGCTCCATTTTGTTTAAAATGCTAAACGATGTCTAGATCGTTAGAGCCGGTTTCAGGTAGAGCGATTTTTCTCTTCACGCACACAAAAAAAGTACCTTCAATTTTAGATTTTTTTTAATAGATAATTTCAAAATTATCCCTAGATAACCATGTGAAAACTCTAGATAACAAACTTCAGCCTGAACGGTAAAGTGATTTCGGTTCAAGCCGGATATAAAAAAAACACAGACGATATAGCAAAAAAAAAAAAGCTTGTTTTGGGGATCAGGAAACGTCGACATCTATAAACATTTTGACTATCGCAATACTTTCTTTCTCCGGCTAGTCACATTAGAATAAAATAATACTTAACACCGCGTCTTACTAACCGTTCGGGTTATACGCTTAAGTACTAACTATACTAATTAGTTAGGTGTTGGGAAGGTTGAATATTGAGGAAGTTAACCCACATTAGCGTGGAGGGAGAGTAGAAAACCATTTAAGAAAAACCACCCCCAGTTCACCCGAGCGAGATTCAAACCTCGATCTCCCCGTCCTCGGCAGTCTAGCTCAACACGAAAGATACAGTAAGAACATCGATATAATAAAAAGGTTTGCTGTGCACCATTTAAATGGCGGCCACCTTCTGCGGATCCCGTTAGTGATTTTAAAATTTCTGTTCCAGTAATCACCAAGATAAAAACTGGTCACTAAAGAGGAACCTGCTCTAAGCGTTCTGTTCGAAGATTCTTCATGTGATATTTTGCAAACGTTTTCCACCAGACACGTGAACTAAAGAAGGTCTAGGACTCAAGGGGCCCCTAACATAAATATTATATTGAGCAAGCAGTGGCGTGACTGGGACATTAGAACAAGCCGCGCTCAACGACCAAGGGGCTTTAAATATAAATATTCGCCACAATTTCAGTGGCGTGTCATGGAGTGTTGTCACAGAAAGCAAAGCGTGTTGAAACTGTACCCGTGATATGTTCTCCCCCAATGTCCCCATTTGACCAGGATAAGCAGAGCTTGTTTAAAATGTACCTGTGATATGTTCTCTCCCACTCTGTCCCCATTTGACCAGGGTAAGCAGAGCTTGTTTAAAATGTAACTGCGATATGTTCTTCTTCACTTTGTCCCCATTTGACCAGGGTAGGCAGAGCTTGTTAAAACTGTACCTGTGATATGTTCTCCCCCACTGTCCCCATTTGACCAGGTTAAGCATAGCTCGTTTAAAATGTACCTGTGATATGTTCTCTCCCACTCTGTCCCCATTCGACCAGGGTAAGCAGAGCTTGTTAAAACTGTACCCGTGATATGTTCTCTCCCACTCTGTCCCCATTTGACCAGGGTAAGCAGAGATTGTTTAAAACTGTACCCGTGATTTGTTCTGCCCCACTGTCACCATTTGACCAGGGTAAGCAGAGATTGTTAAAACTGTACCTGTGATATATATTTAGCCACCTGGTATCCATTTTATTAATGTCATAGGTTCTGCTTTGTTACCTCACCTACGAAATTTTTGCGGCCTAGCCAATTAGTGTAGTGCTAAGCGACGAGAAAAATAAACAGGCAGAGTTAAAATTGCTCCACCTACCCTGGCAACACTTCACGACACCTTAATGAAATTGTATCTAATTCCAATAATGACTTATTCAAATGATCTAACAACAATAGCACTCCATATTTCTAAATACATAATTTCAATTCATTGAGAAAAAAATACTTTTCAGGTTTGGTTACATGTCTACAAGTTTTGTTATGCTCGTTTCGTTTAAATAAAAACTATCTTTCATCTTGTTTTTTTTTCCTTAAAAAATAGAACAATCATAAAGAACATTTAAAAAAAATATTCTACAACACAAGCATATTTGTTTTCACTTAAAGAGGGTTTGGTTTGATAAGGCAATGCAGACTGCAAACAAGATGGTTCTGTCAGCATCGAAGTTGCTTTGGATTTCAAGAGGAGATCTGGCAAGAAAATAAAAAAAAGAAGAACTCTCTGCAGTAAAGACAAGGGAGAAAAAAGAATAATAATAAAAAAAGTAGATACACAGAAAATGGCGTCGGCCGCCAAAGATCGGCCGACCCTTGGGATAGCTTATTGTTGTTGGCAAAGAGCCAGATTACTTGGGCCAAGCCTACAATCCAATGCGAGAGAACTGTAGAAAATGGAAAAGAAGGGAACTTCTTTTTTTTTTAAAGATGCCAAAGAAAACACATTCATAGAATGAAAATTGAAAGGGAATTACATAATGAGTATTCATAAAAAGAAATATATATATATACAATAAAGATTATTAATAAGAACCATCGAGTTTGTTTATAAAGGAAAGGAAAATTCCTTGCCAATATTCAGTCAGCGGTAGTTTTATCGGTCGAGATATAGTTTCCGCGGTGTCCGTTGAGCCGTGCTAGTAGCAAGGGTACTTACGCTTGGCTGCTGGGATTGACTCAATTTGTTTGAAATGTTCGGTAGGATGCGTGCATGCGCAATAACAAAATAAGAAACGTGTATTGATCACTCATCCATTTTTTCCCCCAAAAAAACTTTCGGATTATACACTTACGTACTTCTCCTGCTAGTGGTTTTTAAAGATTATGAAGGTGATATTTGGAGGATGTACACCCACATTCGCGTGGAGAGAGTATGTGAGATTAGTGTCTTAGATCATGCGACCACCGAACGAGGCAGGTATTACATCTATTGTATGGTTGTGAAACCAACAGGCCAGCCCAATGTGAGGATAATAAAAAGGTAGCGTCACTTGGAGGAATTTGATTATGTAATTGTTTTCGTCACCAAGTACACATAATCTATATTATTTTAAAAGTACATACATACACATACATTTAAAAAAAAATTAGCTTGATGACGTTAGTTGAACAATGGTGTGAATTTTAAAGGTTTATTGATTATTTAAACTTCCAACATGTCATCTTAGTTTGCCTTCCATGTAGGTTGGTGTAAGTAACGCGATGGTTGTACTGGGTGAGGGTGTCCTGGTGGTCTTACTGGGTAGGATGTCGGACTTCTGTGTTGGGGGTCCGGGGTTCAATCCTCAGTCCTGGTACTGATTTATCCGATTACCAAACCCTTCCTTCACCTCTGACAAGACAACTTGTGAATGTGTGGAATGCCAGGTCTCCACCGTGGTTCGGATTCCACGT
>CABEEJ010010920.1:0-12595 GCA_901482245.1 Timema douglasi | reverse complement strand
ATTTTATTATGTATCCAATAAATTTCAAGGCCCTAATGACCTCGATGTGTCGATGGGCCTCTAAACCATAATAATAATAATAATAAGATGATGCTTCTTTTCTTTGACCCCCATCTTCGACAGGGAGTCGATTGTTGAGGGTGGCATGGCGCCTCTAGTGCCCACATCAATGGGAAGGAACGAGCCTATTTCAGGGGACTCATACATCTCTTCAAGAGACGGCAGTAACACTGAGTATTTTTTAACTTTCTCATTCTTCGCACGCGAGAGATTATCATCATCCTCCTGGTGGACAGTCACGTCGACCACGAAGACCCCTTCCCGGCTTTTGACGACCAGGTCGGGTTTCAGATTCCCTCCGCCCGAAGACCTAAACTCAGGTTCCTTTGTCACCACTGCCGTCCCGTCGCTCTCGAGGATCTTTTGTTCAATGAAGTCCCTGATTTCATTATGTCTCTGGACCCTCGCGGCTTTAGTGTGGGTGCATTGTCCTAAGGTCTCAAGTTGAGCCCCACACTTCTGACACGAGACATCCGCCTGTGGAACAGCTCTGTTAAGGCTAGTTCTGTTGCCACCCTTATTTGACCTCAGCTGCAGGGCCGTTATAAACCTGCAAGGCTTCAGCAGGGTGGGATCCTTCAAAAAGGAACTACCCACTTTATCTTCCTTAAAAGTCTCCACTGCTAGACCCTGAGTCTTAAGAGCTGCCCATCTACTCAATTCTCGCCTCTTACATGCTGTTTTCTATATGCGAAGTTCTTGAATTGTATAAGGGAACTTGATCCTCGCATTACACGCCATCCTCTTCAGAGAGTAAATCGTGCTCTGCGTCCCATACAGAGCGGCGATCACTGGATCCTCTGAAGCCATGTACCTGAGGCAAGCTCCCAACGAAATTCTTGGCACCAGTTCTACCAACTTGGGAAAGCCCAATCCCCCGTCATTGCTACCACAATAAATCAGTCCATTGGCTACTGATTGGGGTAGGTGTAATATTTCTTTCAGGGTGGTTCTCAATAACCTATCAACCACCCTGAGATAATTACCAGAAGGTATGGCCAACAACACCAACTGGTGAAGGTAGTGCGGGATTAGGTAAGTGCTCAACAGATACATTTTCTGATCTGGTTTGAGAGCTAATTTCTTAACCCTGGGTAGCACACCCTCTAGGTGGGTCTGCGTGGTCTTGAGGTCAATTCTCGACCACAACGAAAACTTGACTTCTAGATAAGTCAAGGTCTCATCCACCTTCGTGGCCGGCAGGCGAACACCCATAATCTCCATACCCGGATCCATCAAATGCCAGGAGTCATAAGATGTAGTCACTTCTCGGCCGATATAGGCATACCTAGATCACCTAGGTATTCGACCGTAGTATTTAGTAAACCTTGAGCTTGACAATTCGAAGCAAATAAAAATATATCATCTGCAAAATCCATACAAGATATATTAACACAATTAATATTATACCCGGGTATAGATTCCAGTGTGTTGATCAACCCATCCATAACTATATTGAATAACAGCGGCGAGAGCGGGTCGCCTTGCTTTACCCCACTCTTCAGAACAATAGGAATATCACCTCCGGGATGAGAAATATGCGTCTGCACCCTTTGATAAGATCTTACAATGATATCCACAATGGGAGAAGGCAGGCCCTGATTCAAGAGCGCAGGACCTATCGCCTCGTTAGGCACCGTGTCAAACGCTTTCGAGACGTCCAATTGGATTTGTAATCTTACATGAACTTCATCTGCTTGGGAATAATTTTTCTCTGCACACTTTCAAGAAGGGATTTTTTGAACACTGTCGGATCCGGCTGATTTGCTGTGTGGCACTCCACTACTACTCTCTAACTATCTGGTTGCTTGGAATTATGAGTTTCACACGGTTCTTCACAAACAATGCAATATTATCTAAAATTAAATGTTTCTAATTTACTTTGTCGAAATGGAGGTACACTTTGTGGACGTTCCTGGGTAATGTTTCTTCTTTTCAGAGCTCGATGTGGCCTTTTGGCGCGTAACTTGGATACGCATGATTTATGACGCTGCATTGTGGAATTTGGCTCTGACTGTTACTGTGTTTCTAAGCTTTTGTATAAAATTTCACCTTTCTCTTGATTTGACGAAGTGTTCATTCTTGTTTGACCGGCACTTATTAACTTATCCACCTTATTCCTCTTCTACCTATCCACCAACCGAAGTGCTCATTTAAAAAGTTACGACAGTACGTGCGGAGTATCTCTATCATGCTGCCAGATAAGTCTGTTTCTCATGTTTTCAAAAATAAAATTATTCTTCAATTCGATTATTAGGGAAAGTCCGTGTAATTTGGACCACTTAACTTTTACCTTAGATAAATCTCATCAGGATGGATCTATAATTTTATTTTTTAGGTAAAAGAGTCAACAACATACTTACATTACCAGTAGCAAATATAATTATTTAATAAGTAAAAAATCTAAATGTGTGTAATTTTGACCAGTTGGTCTTGTAATTTGGTCTTCAAGATAAACTAGTTCTTTAAATGTCTCAATATTTATAAAAAAACATGGGCTTACAGGACATTAGTAAAACATGTGCGAAAATTGTGAAAATTTGTTGCAAAAATAGTAAGTCATTTGTTAACTAACACAGCGAAGTTTTCATGTGACCATCCTTTGCACTTTTCATATTGAATCCAGTCTTTCGCATAACATTAACCACATACAAGACAGTGAGTTTCGTTACCATCCGTTGCGCCTAAAATCTCATCAATGACTGTTGTTTTCCAGAACAGCCTTGTTTTGTTGTTGTTATTGCAACAGAATTTGACATTTCTAGTGTTTTCTTGGGAGGAGTTCCAGCCAAGAATACTCCAGATGCAGTACTACGCTTTCAGACTTTACTCCTCGAACCATCTGCATTTGATGAAGGTAAGGGAATAATTATTTGAGCTGGAACATAATTTAGACTATGATATTAGGTCGCATTCGAAGGGTCTGGGGTTGATACTATAGTTGTAGCAGATGCTGTGTCATCCTGACGAGATTCAGGCTGTTCCGTTACAGCTGATGGAGAAAAGTCAGCATCAGTAAAAACATGCCGGTCCACCGGCCACAATCCACTTGATCAGAATCCATTGATGGAAATTTACATAGTTGCTGCTTTTGAGAATGCAATACCGGTGAGGAACGCTACCAGCTCAGCTGTCAGCCGTTTCCCAGGATTCTCCCTTAGTTTTGTCCCAATTGCTGATCCCATGTATGCATTTAGTGGCTTGAAGGACACATCTAAAGGTTGCATCCAATGTGTACAATGGGATGGCAGTAACAACATGAATATTCTAGGCTTTTGGGCAACTTCGATGGTGGTTAGACTTTGGGTGTGGGTACTGTGCCCATCCAGGATCAACAAGACCTTTGCTTCAGCTGAAGATTTCACTACTGCTCCAAGTGTTCAATCCAATGACAGAATATTTCTGCATTCATCCACCCACCCTTTATCCTGACAGCAGAAGATTGTGTCCGGTGGAGCTCCAAATGAAAGATTCCTTCATCCTCTTCCCGGGTTAGATAAACATTGGTGGGACGTAGAAACCCGTTGCGCTGACAGTGTAAACCCATGTCACATTCTGTCTTCGTTCACAATTAGTAATAACTCCTACCTGGCGTTTGTCCTTCTGGGCCACGATTTTTTCAGGTCGTTGCACAACTGTATGAAAAGTTGGACCACTGGTCCAAATTACACACACTCATATAATCCAAATTACACGATATGTTATAAAACTATTAGGTTAAGAGTTACGTTAAAGTATCTGAAAATATCACATTTAATACTTAATTGATGACGGCATGTGGATTTTCAGTTGCCCAATAAACAGAATTATTGTGCCTATTAACACGTTCATTCAATTTAAAAGTTGCTTCATCGGTCCACAAGATACTTTTATAGAATTCAGGATCCACCTTATTTCGAATTGTGTACTCCTCACAGAATTGAAGGTACATATTGGAATCGTTTTCATTCGGCGCTTGTAGTAGAGTAGTTCTCTATGGTTTCATTCTCAAACTTGTTCTTCTATCTGATAATTCTATTTCTCTCGATGCTCTTCCTGCTGTTTTTGTGGCGACTTAACGAGAGTCCTTGTCACAATATGGAGATTTTAAGTTGTACAAATCTACCTAAGACGTTCGGAGTGCTGTAAATCGGCTACTGAACCTATCCGCTCAATGTTAATAATAAGTTTATAAATTGCTTGCCGTGTTGGAGTTTTATTATCATGGAAAAGTTCTTTACAAGCCGTTTCTATCTACTACAGAAAAATGACGTTCGGTTTGCCACAATTTTGTATAAGGAAGATTTGCTGTTCAGATGAAAGTTTTCTACTCATAATGATGCTTAAATAGCAACAGCACTAACAATAACCTCACAGTCCACCCACAAGTGTCAGATTAATAAAAAAAATGTACATGTTATTTCAATAGGGCTGAGTAAGGTATGGAAACCAATTAGGGGGGGTGTTTTGACGTAACGGTTATATTTATAAAATGCCTTCACTAACCTTGACTTTGGCAACAGTAAACTCTTGATTTCGGCTGGTGAATTATTTCTTATTTATTTCCCTTAATGGGATTTTATTTTGTTATTAATGTTGTTTAAGTGCCTAATGACCTCATTGTATCGACGGGACTCTAAACACCAATGATATTATTAATAATGATAGCATCATTTAAGTCTCGCTCTTATTGAGTGGCTCACTTGGATATTACCTCATATTGAGATTAGTTTTCCATTTTAATTTATTTTAACATTTTTGTATTGACCTTTTATTTTAATTTATGCACCTGCTATTCTTAGCAGTTGTTTTATATCTAGTTTGTCATATTTCAACATGTTTGAATTGATAATTTATGTTAATGCACGCACCTGCTGTTTTTAACTGATGTTTTATATCTACTTTTTCTCCTATGGGAATTTTAATACTGTTGCTTTTCAATATTTTAAAGGGTTCTAATGACCTTATTGTGTCAATACGCTATTAAACTTGTACAAAAGTAATAATAACTTGTTTTAAGTGTCTTCAGAAAGTCTGTGTTTTCTTATGTATTCGCAGGTGTGCTGGTAGGCAGTTTCATGCTGGGGAGCGCGAGTGATATTTTGGGTCGCCAGCCCCTCATAATGTTTTCTCTACTTTGCATTTTTGGTGCCACCTTGTGCTGTTCATTCTCATCTTCCATCAACATGTTTTCTATAACTATTTTAATTCTTGGTTTTGGGTAAGCTCAATCATTTGTTTTATAATTGCAACACCAACATTGATATTTTAATCTCATTCAAACATAAGTTTGAAATAGTAATTAAAGAATTTGACATATATATATATATATTATCTTATTCTAAAAATTGACACCTGGACACGGGAATCGTCCCGTGCCCAGGGTCATTCTTTGCTCATATTTTAAGGCAGAGTCTATGATGGACGTGCGGAAATGGTCGGTCACAAATGTGTGATATTACTAAGATCACGAGCTATCAGATAAAGCAGCCACCTTCGACTCGGTGGTTGGCTTATTGCTGCCACTTGTACAATTATTATAATGGTAAGGGATTGTATATTTAAGAATCAAATAGCCAAAGCTATTATTTATGCTGTTAGTGGGGATTACTCCATCTATATATCGTATTCTGAAAATTGAAAAATGACACCTGAACACGGGAATCAATTTTCAGAATATTATATACAGATGGAGTAGGGGAGACTGTTGTACCTTGCCACTTTTAAATAAATCTATTAAATAATTGTAAATGTAAACTTGATGTATTATTACATTTGATTTAAAATTGTTAGTGTGAAATGTAGAGTTTACTTTACATTGTAGCTTGAAAAATCTACTTGGAACCATAATTGTCCAGCCACTCTAGCAGAACCTGTAGGTTCTATTGGTCTAGGAAGTTTAACCAATATGTTTTCTTCAATCATATCAAACACTTCTTCTTATTCACATATGAATTTACTCGTTGATCCAATTAATTTGTAAAATTTCATCTGAAATTCAAACCCATTAATATCTTTAGAAATTATTTTTGCAACATAATATTCAGGAGGTTCCCCTCTTTTTTCGTAAATCCTACCAACACATATTCTTCAATTTCAAAACTAGGTTTCTCAAACTCCTGTTCCTCCTATGCCTCAGATATTTCTTGATCTATAAAACTCCATTAGTTAAGCTCTATCATCATCTTACCAATCAGTTTCGCTGTCCAAATATATTAGCTTTACGTTTAGTAGGCCTGGGTTTTTGTTGGGCTGGTAGTACTTTAGGAATCGATTTTTATATTTAAAAAAATTCTTTTCGGGGTTATCGGTTGCTATTTTACTCTTACCAGATTTTCTTCCCTTCTAGCTCTAAAGGTACCCCTACCTACCGATGTTAATGGTCTCATTTGAGGTTGTTCAATATTATCAGCCTCACTGCAAAAGTGAACAGTTGGATTGTAAGTCTCCATAGATTCTGTTATATCTGTAGGATTATCAATATCCCTAGATCCCGTTGGATGGTCGGTCGGTGACATATGATCCTAGATAGTCATCATCTCTATAAACACCTCTGTCCAAGGGAAATATACCAGATTCTTTAAAGCCGCCTACTACGTTACTTATGCTAAATGCTCGCGGTTAATCTTGTCCTACAATCTCAGCAATGCAATAAATATAAAAAGTTTCACCGGGATTATTTAAAAGCCACGCATCAACACCTTGGTTGTAGTGAATTTTTAGAAAGGAGTACACAGAGAGGTCCAGTGGTTGGAGCTTTTGTGACGTTTGAGGGGGGAATGTTAATATCACAACGCCTGCTTGAGATGCGCGTTCCACAGCTTTCACCAAAAGTTGAGTCTCGTGATTGTCAACTATTAAAATAATTCGCTTTTCTGTTGATGGTTTGACATGTTTTATGAAGTGGTCCAGAAATTTTATATAGAGAGATTCGACCAGTCAGATGGGCTAGCTTCATCAATGGTTCCTGGAGGCGTCCCTTTCAGCATGGATTCCTTGAAGTTTACCTTGGGGAAAATAAGAGTGGGAGGAATATGGTTCCCAATTGCATTTATGCAAGTATTCAGTGCTTTCAGCTGACCGCGTTCCGCAGAGGTTACACCACCAATTTGCTTCACACCTTTTGGTGCAACAATTTTGCATGGATTTTGGACCGTAGTCAGGCCGGTTTCGTCTTGGTTCTAAATTCTTTCTGGAGGAAAAGGGCCTAAGCGTCTTCAAGGTTGTCAAATTATTTTTTTATCAACATTCACTTTATTAAAACTAGTTGCGCGTGATAGACTAGTTTTTTTTTGCTTCCTAATTTTGACCAATTATTTACATACCTTTTCATAAATAGACGCATCCATTCCTCCCCAGCAATTTGTTCTCCATCCCAATTTGGAGGATGTTTCTTTTTATTTGCTAATGCTAAGATATGAACCCCTTTCTTTGTAAGCCCATACCGCAGTTTTACCACAGTATGGATATACTTATCTAAACTTTGTTCTTCATTGTCACTGAATACTTTGTTTACATCGTATTTAACGCTTTAAAAGCTTGAAGATGGCAAACCAATGTTGCAAATTTTACTTTAAAAACTTTAAATGCTTCCCTAATTGATATATGTTTATCTGTAGGTACACTGACAGCTTCTATAGCTTTCTTCATTGCCTCAAGATCGATGGGTACCCTTTTATTGCCGGTTTTACTTCTTGGCATTCTAACCTACAACAAAACCCAAATTATTAACATCATGTACCTTGGATCACTGATCCATGGTACAAGATAGTGCATTTTGAAATGTAAACAACAATACTGATAGAGGTTATGTTTAATTCAACAAAACACCAAGTACTTTTTACTCACCAGATAATAAATAATCAAGAGGCCTATTATTTTGTTCCTTGTTCCATATCACTTGGCACTAAAAAAATGAAAAACAAACCCCAAAATAGTTACAAATTAGACTATAAAATGTATTTTTTTTATCCCAGCCAAACAATCTGGTCATTAGCAACACTTCCATACGACCTCACTGCACTCTGGTGAGTAACACGTAAACTACTGCAAGTTTTGTCTCCTAGGTAGCAGCACAAGTTTGGAAAAAGAAAGGTGATCCATGGTACACTGTAATCAAGGTACAACAATTTCCCCTAATCCTCACTAAAAGCATAAATGATACTTTGTCTATTTGATATTTAAAGGTATTAGTACAGTTCACATAAGACATACGTATAACTAGGCTAAATTCAACATTACGAGGTACATTTTTTGAAGTAATAAAAGTTAGAGCTGAAGGCAGTGTTGCCAACATGTGCAGATTTATTTACAAATTCTCCCAACATTTATTCCTCGTTTAACATATTCATTAATACAAATCCTGACATCAACTTAAGTGATTTTTGAAAAAACTGTACGTAATAGAAAAAAGTATATGGTATTTCTGAAATAGGCATAAAAATGAGTTAAAAACAGGCCACATAGACATTCATGCAAACCCTTGTAATGATTGGGTGAAATTTTACACTACTATATCCATTGCTTTTATAATAATAGATTAAAAAAAACTAATAAGAGTAAATTTAACGAAAAAAGCCCACCTAGGGAAAGAGGAAAAGTGCAGAAAGAATCTATTCTAGTGCAGTAAGTAATAGGCATAAAAACACTGAACTATGCATTTTGTGATTAAAAGGGGAGCTTTGGAACCCACCTCAATTAAACCCTCCTGAACATTTCTAGAAGTGGAGACATTGATTCCGACCCTGCAGGTTCAAGATGGCGTCAGATTAATTCTTAAAATTCTCTATAGATTATCTTCTAATTATTCGATTTACATTTTTATTCTTTATAAATTAAAGATATTTGATTGTGCTTTATCTAATATATTTATGTTTTGCTCATATCTCCTATATTATTATTATTATTATTATTATTATTATTATTATTATCTACCACCGCGTCTTACTACCCGTTCGGGTTATACGCTTTAAGTACTAATTACGCTAATGGATTAGGAATTAGGAAGGTTGAAATAGAGGAAGTGAACCCGCACTTGCGTGGTGGGAGAGAGGAGAACCATCTAGGGACCCCCCCCCCCCTCAGTTCACCCGACCCAGATTCGAACCTCGATCTCCCCGTCCTCAGCAGTCGAGCTCAACACGACTAGCGCGTTAGCCAACTACGCCACCGAGGCGGCTCATATCTCCTATAANACCCGACCCAGATTCGAACCTCGATCTCCCCGTCCTCAGCAGTCGAGCTCAACACGACTAGCGCGTTAGCCAACTACGCCACCGAGGCGGCTCATATCTCCTATAACTTATAAGATATTTTCAATATTAATGCTATTATGCCTCTAAAATATTTTTTTATGCAGAAATATATTTAAGTCTGTGATTCTAATAAAAAAATAGTTCAAACACAAATATGGATAATTTAATTCTATGTGCTTAAATAGTCTGCATTATCCACAGGAGTAAAGAAAGATACACCATTTTGCTGTCTGACACGTGTGAATGAGTTGTCTTTTGTAGCCATTTTCAGGTTATACTTATTATGGTGTACACTAAAATTGTAACGGTACTAGTATAGTACGTTACAATTATACAACCCCACCCCACCCCATGTTAACACACAAGCATAAATTCTCTTTCGATTTATACTACCCACTCCTAAAAACGTCGACATTTACTTATACCTCTTGGAATAGAACTCTTCTCCATTCTAGTTCCATGTAGCCTCAAGTTATATGCAAACATCATAATACACAATCAACTCTTTTCTAAATAAACTGCTCATGTACTTACTTACCCTTTGAATCTTCTGGTTAGCACACCCTTCAAGCCTGGCCTAACTGTAACACGTCCTAATTTGACGAGTGGGGCAAATCTGCCGTGGTGTCTCAACACCTGATGTTCCGGTCTGCCTGGTCAAAAGTAATCTGATGGGAGTCTACCAGGACAACATTCTAGACGTGGGCTCAGACTTAGCTGTCATCTTGCGGAGCGTGGAACCAACCACCAAATCATCGCCTGATCACCTACGTCATCAGTGACTCCAGTTAAAAAGATACCATCAACAAACCACGGGTGATCTTGATGAAGACGGGATGACCAATCAGAGAGCGAAAAGAGAAATGGTTTAAGTGTCGAAGTGAAGGCAGCGGTACACCAACGTGACGTCACCGGCTAGGTTGGACTTCTCCCGCCTTTTTTCCCTTAGCAACGAGACGCTATATAACATGGCGGCGCTGAAGAAAACGATGGCTATTGAAACCGGCACTACCGAGGGTGGACTCTTGTAACTTGTATGGACTATTAATATTAGATATCGTCAAGAGACGATTATTCCTGAAAATGGACTATACCAGGAAAGTTGTAAAACTGTGTAAATCTTTATAATTCGTATTTAAATATTGAAGCTATAGGTCATAAAATTTAGAACTCTATTTTTTTAATTTCAGAGATAGACTTGTAATTTTGGTTAAAATATGAGTATTTGTAAAAAGAACCTTAACTTTGAAAACTTATTGTTTTTGTGTCTCCTCTGGGGCGCTTGCATCTTTAATTTATTTGTAATATCTTATAATTGCCGTTCGTACTCAACTAAGTTTTGTTGAGGTGCATTTAAATTCATTCTTTGTTTTCTAATATTTATGTAACGTAAATTTTGCTATTTGTCTTATATAAACTTTAAACTTGGCAAAGTCTTCTAATATGAATATAAACTCAGTAACCGTTGTTAGTTTTAATTTATGTCGCGACTTAGTTAAAGACTTTGATAAAGACTTTGATGATGCCATTTCAAGTAGTCCCGCGAGAGTTTTGGCTTACGGTCTGAAGTCAAACTCTTGCGTTAGTTTAAATTGTAATATTTATAATAACATAACCTTTTCAGTAAATCTGTTTCTTTTTGTGTATAGAAACTGACACTTTCTTAGTAACAAAATTAAAGGCTCATAAAGCTTTTTATTGTTCGTAATTTTGTGTAAAGGTTATTATTTGTTTTCTTTTAGTTTTTTAAAGTAAACAAGGTCAATTATACTCTGCCTGTTATTCTTTTGTTTCTCGTTGAAACTATCGCACAATGTTTTCCAACTACATATTGGCCTTTAAGGCCACGTGAATTACTGTCATATTATTTAATTAACTTCTATTCTTACTTTTAACTCTTGCTAATGCTATTTTCAATTTTGTATGTTAGCTTACTCCCTCCCTTCCTTGTAGTATTTTGAGTGGCCTATTACTATAAGGTAACAGAGAGGGTGTAACAAACTGTGCAAAGATTTAAAGTCATTAAAGATAATTATATTAGTATGTATGTTAAGTATAACTCTGTGATCAGTTTAGACAGGGTAAACTTTTTTGATTAGTACCATTTTTATTCCATGAAATTCTTTTCGTAAATTGAAATAGTGAATGAAACTGACAGTAACGTTTCCTGTTAAAAAGGATTATATCTAAAAGTTATGGGAGATATGAGCAAAACAAAAATATTTGAAATAAAGAACAAGCAAAAACCTTAATAAAAATTAGTATCAGCAATAAAATAGTTAAAATGTGTTTTTCATTTATTAATAAAAGAATCACAAAGAAAGAATTTAGTCTAAAGGATGTAAATAATCTGATTAACTAACTCATCCCTAATTCTCACACTTCCCACGAAGCTAGAGGGATGGAATTTGGCGCAGGTATTCCTTATAAGCTAATCAGGAAAAGTAAAGATATTTAATTCCGATGTTTTTTGATTAAGGTAGTGAAATCGAGGTAGCTACACTAATCAACAATATTGTTTTATAAAAATTTTTTTAAGCGTTTCGAGTGTAATAATCCGATAGGTGTGTTCTAATAATGCCTTCGAAAAAATCTTAACAATTAGTTTTAACCCCGTAGATGCTATTGGAAGTGTAGTCTCATGGCGACGTTTGTAGCTAAGCACCGGTCCCGTGGGTCTTGCGGGTGGGGTTAAGGAAGGGAGATGGGGGTTAAAACGTAGGCTGGTTGTGGGGTGGCTAGGACTTGCAAATTATAGCCCTCAGGGCATAAAGAGGAAACTGGGGTAGGTGGAGGTAGAGTGGTTGGTGAGAGGAGAAGACGAGGAGAGGAACTAGCTACCTCAGGGGTAGGGATACTTGAAGATGTTGGAGCGAATTGTGGACGTCTGGGGGTTCGGGTGTTACTGTCGGGGTAGTAAGAAATGGGCCCTTGGGTTGAGCACTGTTTGACCGGTGACGTTTTTTTCATGGTCATTCGTGTTAGTAGGATATAAGGTGAAACCGTCCGGCCCCTAAAACTCGTCGGCTTCTGCGCATGACGTCAACTTAGGGGGACTTGTTTTACTGCGAGCATTGCGCGTTGTGACATGTCTCAAGTAAACGTAAGATTTCAATAATATTTCTTATATAAATCACTACATAATAATGTAGAAGTGTGTAGAGATATTTTCGAATATCTGTAACAGGAATAATATGGGTGTGGAACAATGAAATTAATGTGGGGAATACCAGGCCTTCACCGTGGTTCGGATTCCACGTTAAACTGTAGGTCCTCCATTTCATCTCACAATCACCCTACCA
>CABEEJ010010919.1:0-12595 GCA_901482245.1 Timema douglasi | reverse complement strand
CCCCTTATCTACAAGCTATTACCCCCCACCACCAGCCACCACCGATTACCCCTTTGCGCCCTGAAACATGACGTTCTGTCTTACTAGTATACTCGCATTTGCGTGGAGAAAGTGGTAAGTAGGTAATTTAGAAAAACCACCCTCTTTACACCTGAGCAAGATTCTAACCTCGCTCTCCTATCTCCAGCAGTTTAGTCTAGTGCAGTGATTTCCAACATGGGAGTCACGTTGTTAATCCGAAGGGGCTGCAAGTTTTGTGAGGACTATATCCTTGTACTGTATTTACTCTTTTAAGAGATTTTGATAACTATAGCAAAGTTCAAAAACCAAATAGAAACAGAATATTTTGGTTATCCTACTCCGACTGCATGAATATTCTGGACACATCCAATCAATTATAAAAATTACAAGTATACCCACTAAGGGACTTCTGGCAATCATACAAAGTTTCATATATGGTCGTAAAATATAACAAGCCTCATTCTTCTGGATATACACTCGTTTTGGCTGCTGCTGTTGAAATCACTGAAATAATTATTAACAAAACGTCTATAGATCTAGTCCGGAAGATCCCTCTGGCAGATATCACGGGGGGAATACGGATATCCGGAATGGTGCAGGACATACAAGAACAACTGACCAAAGCTTTAAAAATGCCAAAATTGGCAATACAGTTCGACGAAGCCACTGACTCAGTGAAGGATGCCCACCTTATAGCTTATTTTCAGTACATCAATAACAGACCTGTCAAAGAGGACCTATTATTCTGAAAGCCGATTCCGGGAAGAGCCAGTACCTAGGGACTTTTTAAGATTCTAAACGATTTTTTGACAACAAGTGAGATGAAGGGGGAAAATTTTGTTGGGATGTGCAGTGATGGTGTTCCTACCATGTCTGGAGAAAGGAGTAGTTTACAAACTCCCGTGAAAGGGAAGGCTCCCTCCCAACGCCATCTGTACTCACTGTATAATCCACAAGGAGTCACTTGCATCAAAAAACTTGAGTGCAGAACTAAGTGTTTTCTTTAGTTCCATCATTAAAATAGTGAACTACATTACGACAAAACCAAGTGAATAACATTTGTTTGCTGCTTTATGTGAGGGAACAAGGGCTTAACACAGTGCTCTCTTATTGGTTGTCACGTGGGAAAGTGCTCTCTTAAGATGTTTGAACTGAAGGATGAAATTAGTCTTTACCTCAGACACAGCGATTATCCCGGGAATAATAATAAGATCAATAAGAACAGTTCCTTGTCCAAACTAGCCTATCTTGCTGATTTATTTGAAAGACTTAATATTTTAAACATGTCAATGCAGGGGTATGGATTGTTTTCTGCTGTGGCTGCCCTTAAAACTAAATATAGGAATCGGCTTAACGTAGAGCCGGATCTCAAATTGTTCACTAGTGCCAACACACTTTGGTTTTTAATTGTTTATTAAAAGTGAGTGATACATTTGATAATAGTTATATAACCATTTTATATCAATTAAATTCTAAGATTCAAATGCAAGGGGTCGCGACGATCTCAGAGGCAAAAATATGGGTCGTACTCCGAAAAAGGTTGTAAACCACTGGTCTAGTGCGAGAGTAGTTCCTTAGACCATGCGGCTACCGAAGCGGGTATTTATTGCCATTAAAACGCGGGTAGCCTAGAAGTAAAGCCCGGTGTGAAATAATAGATCAACTTCTATTTGGGATCCCGAACGTTTGTTATAATTTTAATCCATGCTAGGCCAGAACTAAATTATTTAGTATATTTATTTTTATTTTTAATAGCATTATTTACACATCAACTGAGTTAGTAGTGCAACTATCTACCTACTAATATAAAGGTGTCCACGTTAGATTCTCGGCAGTGTGATGTACTCATTTGATAAGTGTAATATTTACTGTCACACTATGTGATACATTAACAGTTTGGGGTCTGGTTGTTGTTTGTATCCTAGATTTTAGTGCACCAGCAAACAGGCACTTGAATGTACTGTTCAAAAATATTAATTAAGATGGTTAGAATGTTTTTATTTGATGTATTACTATTATTGTATTACGTTTAAAAACAAGGCATTTTTTTATCACCGCATCTTACTACCCTTTAGGGCTATACACTTGTGTACTAATTACGCTAGTGGTTTTAGGGATTAGGAAGGCTATATTTAAAAGAAATATACCTACATTTTTGAAGAGGGAGAGTGGAAAACCATTTAAGAAAACCTTCCTCAATACTCGACCGAGATTCGACCGTCGAGCTCCCCGTCATCCGCAGTCTAGCTTAGCATGAGAGTTGCGCGTTAGACCATGCGGCTACCATTCCAAGGTTTTTAACGACCAAGTACAAGGGCGAGGGATGAGGAGGTTAGTTTGGGGGTAATGAATCCACATTAATATCGAGGCCGGATGAAAATATCACAGTTAAAACCTTCATGTGGAGATAAAACTTCACTGTGCATGTTAGTCTCTAAACCCCCGACCTTTTCCATTAACCAAAACCTAATTCAATGAAAGTCTCACGCATCTCAAATTTCATAGGGTCTTTTAAAAAATACAAACATATCTTTTCCGGTCAACATTGAAAACATTTTACCATCTTGTTAGTTTTATTTTAAAGGCATTTTTCTTAAGGTAGGTTTATAGGGAGCTCGAGAAAAGTGTAATGTTGTTGCAGTTTTTATAGCAAAACCTTTTTGGCTAAAATAAAAAATATATTGCTCCATTAGAAACACAGAGTTTAATATTCTTCACATGGTGATATCAACAGTTCTTGAATATCTTTTATGAGCATAACGGCATTAGATGACAAACTTTTTAAATTTAGAGAAAAAGTTGTCATTAAGTTCCAGGACATCCTATAGAGATATTCAACAACTGTTGATATCACCATGTGAAGAAAATTAAACTCTCTATTTCTACTAGAGCAATATTAGATTTATTTTGACCACAAAAAAAAAAAATTATATAAAAACTGCAACAACATTGACATTTTCTCGCGTCCCCTTCAACCTCATCTTAAATGTATTTGTTTATTCTGGTGAAGTCAAGGTGTTACACCTTGTCTTACACTTAATAATATATAACAAAACTGACAGCTGCTTATAACATTATATAAGGTATGAATATGTGAAAGTAGATCTAGGAGATTTTTTAGATGTCAGATAAGGAAGGGCCTTACAATGAAAATCTGGCTGTTCTCTTAGACCACACGGCCATCATTGAGGGTTATTTGATGTGAAACCAGACAAATTCTCATTCATGCCATTTGGATGCACCGAAGGTGAACCTGACTCTGGCAATTCCAGGGCCTGAAATAACATTACAGCCAGAAGTGATGGACACACCACGGGATGGTAATCGAATCAAGGGGAATCGCTTCGAAACGAGAGGACGTTCATGAATCATGAATTGGTGAAGAAAGCGCTGCTGTGCATGAACTGAGTCGACAGTTGTATTCTCGCCCCAGTGTGCTTGTGGATTGCCACTATGTGCCCCCCTGGCCCTACCCCCTTGTCCCAACAAGTGAATACGTGCGCATCTTATTAATTAGTTTGTCATCGATAGTCAGTTCTAAAGTTATTGCATGCTTGACGTCACAGTGTATTATCTAAATAGGTATAGTCAAACATACTAAATGTAAATATTCACGGAAGGAGTTGCAGAAGGTGAAAACAATATTTTGGCTGCACAAAGAAAATACTCATATAGTATTTAAAAGTATGTCGGGTTGCACAGGTTTGAGTTGGCTCTTGTTTGTTAAATGAATAATATTATTTTTATATTGTGCATACAGCTAATTTATACAATTAAATTGGATTATGATAAAATTTTCCACAGTTACGTTTTATACAATTTACAAAATGCATCACCAACCCGTTAAATCCATAATAAGTTTGTTGTTTATCAATAATAAAAAGAAAAATTATTTTAATGCATTAACTAAACAAAACAAACATCAACAAGAGCAACATTCTTAAAACCTTTTAAATATTATTACTAAATCAATATGAAAACCTCGATATAAACCCCTCCATTGCGGTCAAATATTGATTTACTTCGAGAAAATCTATTGTTTCATGTCACGTGACTTTGGAAGCTAATCTATTTTATATTATATTTTATCTTCAATCTCTAATAATAAAAGGAAGTGTTTGTCTGTTTGTGCATTTGTTTGTTTGTTTGTGTGCGATGCCCAGCCAAATCTACGGGACGCAGAGATCTGAAATTTTTAACATAGGTGGACGGAAGGGGGTCCGAATGCACATCGAAACATGATTTTCAAATTTTAATTAGGCTATTTTTTAAAAAAATTGGAAGAAAATATTTTTTATATGGTTTAGAATTACGTTTCAGAGACACGAGTACCATGGGGGGTGGTGGGGCGGGGGAAGGGGATCTTGTGTAATTATTTTACAACAGTGTGTCACGGGCAACGCTGTGCGGAATTGATATATTTAAATAAATACAACCTTACAGGTACAATAGTTGCTACACAATCATAGGCTACGTGTATGGATGAAAGTTATTGCCTACCTTTGACAGAAAACCAATAAAAATATATATTTATGTTCATGGTTCCAAGATTTAGAACTCTAATATAACTAAGATTCAAATTAAAATTTCGAATTTTAATATTTAGAAGAATCTCATTGTATTCGAGACTTCAAATCAAAATAGATCTCAGATTCGGATTCATTGGAATTTAATTAGAAATTAGAAAATAAAAGTAAAGATTTTAAATTATTTAAATTTTATTTGAAATTATCATTAATTTATTACTAATAATATAACCGACAACACCTTCATAATATTTTAGGCAATATATGCGGCCGTATTACATTATATTTTAACGTATTTAATACTATTTATTCTTATATTTTAATCAATCATTTATGTAGGTTTATATGGAAATAATTTACCCTAGTGTTTGAATTGAAATCAATTTGAAACATTTTTATGGTAAAATATTCAATTAAAAAAATTTTTATTAAAAAAAATACGATTTGAAACTTTTAATTTTAAAATACCCAATTTAGGTCCGATTCTATTCAATATTTATAATCTTGAACTTGCTTGCTCTTTTACTCAACAAGTTTTACTAAATAAAAAGTTAAAAAAAAAACTTAAATTTTAAATCTTAACTTTTTGACAGCGAAAATGTATTTTCATCTTGAAATAAATACTTTTGTCAATGTATTTTTTTAAATACCAAAACAGACTTTATCTTAGGTTATACAGGTTATTGATAGAAATGGCCTTTAAAACATTACCTAAATGCGTGTAGTTAATAATGAGTATATATAATCATTATATTATCTATTTTTAGACATATTTAGAGCATTTTCTTTGTTTGTTTTAAAACTACACCGCTTTCTAAAAAAAATTATTAGGTATAAAATTGTTAAATACCTCCGACAAAACGTTATATATTTTACTAGCAGATGTACAGTAACTGGCGTTGCCAGGGCTAACTGCGCAATTTACTGTGCGGTTAATCCTGGGAACATTTTACCGTGCTTCAAACATACAGAAAAAAAATCTCTTAATTTTATTGCTTTCAAACAGGTTTTTCATTAATTTAATCAAAATTGCAAAATTTCTGCTTCAAGGTTCACACGTTCGTGCACATGGGCTGCTAATTAAAAATAAATTAGAGATCTACGTGCAGTAGATATCACGTAGTGGTCATGGTAGACAAACACACTCTTTATTTTATTAATATATACTAGCAATTTTAAAATTTTCATTCAAGTACTATGTTAAAATGGCAGATAGCAATGAAAATATTGTGGGTGGTCCTTCACAATATTTGTTTTATTATAACTACAAATTGTTTAATCACCCCTTCCTCCCATGAAGCTAATTAGTTTTACAACAAATACACAAATTAGTTAGGATAGTTTTTTTAGCACCACGTCTTACTAACCATTCGGGTTATACCTCTATATACTAACTACACTTATGTGTTAAAGGATTAGAAAAGTTTAATTTAGAGGAAAGGCACTTGCGTGGAGGAAGAGTTGAAAACCATTTAGGAAAAAAAAATCAGTGCACCCAACTGGGATTGAACCCTGATCTCCTCGTCATAAGTAGTCGAATCTATTGTGAGGAAGCACCTTAATGTGACTACTGATGTGGATAGTAATAAAAATAATGCTAATACAAGTATCAATATTGAGAGCATCAAAAGATTTTTTATTTTAAAAAAAATCCTTCCACCATTATCTCACTCTAGTATGCATATACTTGAACAGTGAAACACCCAACTTTTATTCGCGTACATGCCAGGCCACACACAAATCTTTTATGGCAACCTTAAAACTAAAAGCTGATAATTAAATGAAACCATTCGCGACAAGGCTGACATTTAGTTTCACGGTCTTCCCATTGAAGGTCAACAAGTTTTCTAGAGTATTAATGTAAAACACAGTTTGCTAAACTTTCGTTTGTCGTGCAACATTTTCCGAGACCAAAACCTAACCAAAATATCACTGCTGGCTCTTGATAAAAAAAAAAATGAATGGGACACTCTTTCATTCTTTTTAATTTTAATTTTCATTTATTTGAGATATCTAACGAGCACTTTTTGAACCGATTGATTTCACCAATGATACATTTCTCGGCCACGCTAGGAATTGAACCTGGAACTTTAAGCTCAGAAGAAAGACACGATACCAACTGAGCTAAGGTGTCGGACAAAATAAAACTAATTTATCCTATCATGTAGAGTACAAACGGCTGTTCTCAACTTTAATATGGCTTTAGACCTGCTTCGACGGCTGTGTGTTATTATTATTATTATTATTGTTGTTGTTGTTAGCATCACGTCTTACTACCCGTTCGGATTATATGAATTTACGCTAATGTGTAATGGTAGAGTGATTGCAAGATTAAATGGAGGACCTACAGTTTAACGTGGGATCCGAACTACAGTGGAGACCTGGAATTCCACACATTCACAAGTTGTGATTAATACACGTATTGTCAGAGGTGAAGGAAGAGTTCGGCAATCAGATAAATCTGTGCTGGGACCGAGGATTGAACCCCGGACCCCCAGCACAGAGGTCCAACACTTAACCCCTAGACCACCGGGTCACCGAAGGCCGTGTGGTTTAAGACATAACTCTCGTATTAGACTAGACTACTAATGACAAGGAGATCGGAGCTCAAATTCCGGTAGGGTGTACAGAGGGAGGTTTTCCCAAAATGGTTTTCCACTCTTCCTCCGCGTAAATGTGGGTACTCTTCGGTACTCTTCCTCTAAACATCATCTTCTTCATCCCTAAATCCCAAACTCAGTAACGCAATTAATATATATGCGTATACCCTGGGAGACACTCATGTAAAACTTACTAAAATTAAATTGTTAGCACTATTTACGCTTAAAAATGTGGAATTGAAAGATGCTAATAAAAGTAAGAAATATTATAGTTTTTTTATTTTTTGTATGTTTTAAGTTTGATGGAAGTCCCATTATTAACTGCAAAGTTATAAATAGTGACGCATACACTCAAATAATAAAGGGATACAGAAAATATGTTCCTTTTGGAATAGGAAATTTGCTTTTAAAAACATTTTAGTCCTGTAAGCTTTGTGACACAAGGTCATGAATGAGAACACAGAGGTCACAGCCCGGCTTCCTTTGAAGTTATTTGGTTTAATGTTCCATGCTCTTGACACACACACAAATAGTTCACCCCAATGAGATATTCACATTGAGCAGCCAGCGCCGATGATTTGAACTTCAAAGTATGACATGTTAAAGTTTAAACACACATACATAATACGTGAGTGTAAATATAGTTGTTTTTATGTTTGCATGGAAAAAATGTACCGTAACATGTGGGACCCACTTCAACGGTAGATAGAATTATTATTATTATTATTAGCACCGCGTCTTACTACCCGTTCGGGTTATACGCACTTACGCTAATGTGTAATGGTAGGGTGATTGTGAGATGAAATGAAGGACCTACAGTTTAACGTGGAATCCGAACCACGGTGGAGGCCTGGCATTCCTCACATTCACAAGATGTCTTGTCAGAGGTGAAGGAAGGGTTTGGTAATCAGATAAATCTTTGCCGGGACCGAGGATCGAACCCCGGCCGCCAGCATAGAAGTCTGACACCTTACCCCTAGACCGCCAGGTCACCGGTAGATAGAAGACACAAAAACTATGAAAAAGTTCGTATGTGTCCTATTTTACCTTGTTTACCAGTTACAACCAAGTGATTATACTAAACTATTTGTATATATCTCGGCCTGTTGACTAGGTGTGTTATATGGGTTATTCCTGGTTATTCCAAACACCTAATATTTTTGAAGGAGGGCGGCATTCTACGACACAACGACTGCAGGCTTGCATTCAGGCTGAAGTTAGCCGTTTCGAGCACATCCTATATAATGCTAAGCAGCTCCAGTTGACTGGAGTATAACACAGAAACAAGGTCAAATGAGATACATGTGTATATGAACATATGAACTCCTTTAACTATTTTGTATCCTTTCCGCCACTGAAGTTGGTCCCACATGTTTCTGTACATTCCGTATGTCTGGTTTTAAACATTCTTGATAATAGAAGCTTATTTTACATTAATTTGCTAGAAAGTTAAGTAGGTTTAAGTATAAATAAGTGAAATGGCATCTATAAAATGGATGTAGATTCACATTAGAGGAAAGGTAGCACCAACCGGCTCTGTTATTATATTGAAAAAGTGAAAACTGAACATCAAATATTGTAAATAGACATATCTACTGAAGTCATAATTGATTTATTTTGACAATTTTTTGTGTGTGATAAAAACTTCAAAAATATGTCTCTTAAAAATAGCGTTCCTTTCCACTCCACCTTAATATCAGTTTATATGAGCCAGCACCCAAGCCCTAAAACAAACTTAAGCTAAAGTACCCTTAAAAATATAGTATTCGTATTTTCTATACAGTACAAGTAAATATTTATTAATGAGTGTATATGTGCATAGGCATTGATAGATCTTAGTTATTCAGGGGTAGGGGGAGTGGATGAAACCTATTATCACTTTAAAAAATAATAACGGATGTAATTAATTTAATCACTGTTCAAAACGTGGATATTAATTATTTTTTAAATAAAAAACTCACCATTTCCTTAAGGCTACTAATAATGTCCCATTTTAGCAAATCATTTGGAAGATAGGGGGAGACATGTCCCATTTGCCTCCTCCTCTAATGACTCCAGTGTAGGTGTGCTTGTATGTATGTATGTATGATAAATTTATATTATCATTATCACCTTGTACCTAATCGTCAACCGGAGGAACTTTCTTATCCACAACGTCATAGAAGGAAAGGTTGAGGGAAAGAGGAGCTTAGGAAGAAGGAGGATTCAAATACTGGATGGCTTTAAGGAAAGAAGAACATTCTGGGAGCTGAAGGAGGAGGCAGAGAACAGGGCGTATTATCGGTCTAAGTTCACTGACAAAGAGAATAGACCTGTCGTAAGACAAAACACTTTATAGTAGTAATAATAATGATGATAATGATGATGATGATAATAATAATAATAGCCTAGTCAGGTCAGGTCAGGTCAGGTAAATCGACTGCAGCTCTTGGTGAGCACTCTCTCGACCTCAGGGGGCGTACAAAGTAATACTTACTGTATTTAAAAACAGGATTTCAGAAAAAAAAAATCTGGTTCCTGGCTTTCAAATATACTATCTTGGGTTTAAACAAATTTGTAAATCGTGTGTAGGTAACACCCTGTGACAGTGTGCGTCAAACACGCAAATAAAGGTAAAAAATAAAATGGATGTACTCTTGTGTAACGTGTTTATATAACGTGACCTGTGCAAAAAAGCTTACACCTACTCACCCTTTTNCCCCCCCACTATTTTTCCAACACACTAAAGGGGAGAGAGACGAGTGTAATCGGCTTGGACCCTCACGTCATGGTCACGTGGTTCAGACAGCACTACCACACGTATCAAGTAAAACTTCTCTTTTTATTATAGTCTTAGTAAAATCGATTATCTCTAATCATGCAACAAAAACTTTTTTTTAAAAGAACACTTTAATGGGAGTAGGGTTATTAGCGAATGGGATCTCACTTATAATCCAATACTAATTACTTTTAGAATATCTTGCTTGTATTAGCATCGCGTGACGAGTCCATCCGCAGCTGGAGCTCGAACCAGAATCAATTGAAGGCAGTGGCGGTGGAACTATTCTGTCTATATTAATAAGGGAGGGATTTTGGAGTAAATTCAGAAAAATAAGATTTTTGGGGGGTTACAACTCTCAAAACAGAGCGGTACTGAAGGTCCTCCCCTAGAAATTCTTTAAAATTTGGGTGCCTTTATAAGCTAATCCAATGGTACTTTTTTCTGTAATTAGGTCTCAATGTAACCTCCCAAAAATAAAATCTAAAAGAATTCAGTGCCTCTTGGAACTATTTTTAGATTTAAAAAAAGGCTAATCAGGGCTTGAAATGACGTTCTCCCACACATAGTTATTTTAAAAAGAATAACTGCCTCTAGAATTATTGTGAGGTGTTTTAAAAAACTTTCAATTCAGGTTTAATGTGTCCATTTCACACATGCAACATTAGAAAAATAACCGAATGTGTTGAAAAGCTAGTTATAAAGTGTTATCTTATTTTAATTGTGAGTTGATGCAACCTTTCCTCTCACATGACCGATTGCAAAAAATGTAGATGTCTCTAGAATATATTTGAAGCTTTTTAAATGGTTATTATTGTTAAATGAATCCTTCACATACAAAAAAATAAGTATATTATTTAAATAAACACAAACCTTTTGAATGTATTACGCATTTTGCTGCCAAGCCGGGATATTCGCCACGTGAACTAAATTAAAGAGATAAAGTAGAGGATGTAATACACCTGGAAGAAGACACTGTGAACTGTATCTAGTTAATAAAAGATAAGTATTTAATATACAAACCTCAAATTTATGTCCCTTTACAAATCAAAAAGGAGAAAGTAAATAAAATCTTGAAAGCAATTAAATTAAGCTACTTAAGGCCCTTGGCCCTGTCAAGTCTAAAACCTATTTTGTGCGATGGTGGGCGGGATGGTGAAAGGCGTGACGTGACTTCACAACCGACCAAAGTATCCTTCCGCACCAATAAGAACAGATGGATCCCGGGAACAGTAGATGGTGCTAGATTCCGGACAAGTCTTGAGGAAAAATCATACGTTTGGAAATTTCAGTTTTCTAAAGAACGAGTGAAATTTTTATGTAAATATTTTCAACACCTCTTCTAAGATAATCTAGCAATGTTTATTAATTGTTACATTTTCTTATTATTTGTTATGAAACCAGGAGTTTTCTATTGAAAAATGTAAATTTTATCGATATTTGATCACTGTTAAAATTATAGAAGAGGTGTGTATATAAAAAGTATAACTTAATCAACATGCTTCTATTCTTGAACAAACAGTTCCCGAAAAGAAAATTGCAAAACAATAAAAATTCTTGAATATAACCATTTGTTCCCATGGCTCCGCATTTCCACGCCAAATGAAAAGGGTCAATCACCTTAAAGAAAAAAAAATGTACAGTACATTTTATAACTAAGGGCACATAGGCAGCGATGTGAAGCGAGACGACTGTACCTGAGTACAGGCAGTGCTGGATTCACAAGAGATCTAAGGGGACTATAACCCAGGGTGGCAAATTTTGTAAAAACAAACAAACTATTGATATCGAGAAAGTTACCACTATTCATCTCTTTGTTACTCTACAAACAAAACGTTTTTATAAATAAGTACTCATATACGACTTTTCTGTCTGTCGTTTAGTCTATAGCTTACACAGGACGGGGTTTGAGAGGTGGGTGGTAAAGTCTGAAGGGGTTTCCAAGTTGGGGTTAGGGGGGAGCGGAAAGAGCTTTGTAGCCTCTATGTGGCAAAAATATAAATTCACCACTAAGTACAGGCAACTTAAAAATATTAACTTTTTTCTTCGGATATTCCTAGACTTGTACTGGTGGTCGTGTTGCCTAAGGCATTAGACTTGAATTAAACTACGTTATCGTTGATACGGAAAGCACGGTTTGAATTCCAGTTGGATGCACTAGGGAGGATTTCTCATGCGTGACTTCTTTTCTGAAACATTAAAAATAATATTTTTTTAATAAATATATTTTATTAGCATTTTATGAATATGATTTTTACACTATTTACGTGTTGGTATCGGGGTCAAAATAAGACGAACTAAATGAGTTTGGCCTTGTCCTTCTTTTGCCAAAATATTATTTATTTAGGCTTGTCAGGATGCTGGATCCCCTCCAAGAACATCCGCTCATTGGAATGTTTTGATTGGAGAGAACATTTCGAGTTCTCCTTCCGCAATTTTAACTGTTTTATGACAGAGTGCCAAAGAGAGGAATCTGAAATAGTTGAAGCTTATATTGCCAGAGTGAGCATTTTTACACATGTTAATACAAATATATACTTGGAAATATTGAAGGTTATGTGATGGTTGAAGGGATATTGGTGTGGTGTTATATTTTTAATTCTCCGGATGGAGCTCCGTAGTCACTCGGGCACATTACGTCACCTATATCAAATTATTAACCAGGAGAAATGATAAAAATGATGTATCTC